>PVKE010004411.1:0-64928 GCA_004027555.1 Craseonycteris thonglongyai
GGCCTGCCTCTCTGCCTGGAATGACTTTCAAGGGAGTCAGAGGCTCACCAACCCCTGAAACACCAGGGATAGGAGGTGAAAGAGGCCCTTTGAAAAGAGGTTCAAAGTGCGACTTGTTTGGAACTCTTCTGTAGGAATGCACCAACAGACAGTTTATAGACAGTGAGAGGTAATGTTCCATCGTGATTAGGGTTTCAAACACCAACAGAGGACCTTGGGGGTTCGAATTGTGTTTTCTGTTATATACTACTTGCCTGGCATTGAGCAAGTGCTTAACCTTCTTGAGCCTCATTTTCCTCATCTGCAAAATGGCAGACTGGTTAAGACCCATTTCACCGAGGTTTATAAGGACTAGGTGAGGCAACAGTTACAAGACAGAATGGTACAGAGGCCTTTGTACACACGAGTGCCATCAGGTTTGGCATGATGTTGTCTATGTGATTCATTTGGAACAAAAACTCCAGAGCTGTATGATCAGCCAGCAGCCCCGCTTCAGAAATGTTCAGGCTGTGTTACTAATACAGCTTCCAAGGTGGGCATCACCCCACACTTCCTGGAACAGAACTTGACGTTGGGGGAAGGGTGCTAGAGTCTTTTCCTTTAACGAGATTCTCAGATGATTTCGGTGAACCCTAAAATGTGAGAGTTATTACCCTAAGGAGAGCAGCTCCCTTTTGGGGGCACATTACGCTACACACAAGTGCTGAAAGAGACAGGGAATGTGTGTCCAGCACAACACGGGACAGCGGCATGAATTATGAACCCCTTCTAGTCAGAGAGAACCCTTCAGGCAAGAAAGACCCACTCTGGCTTTTAATGGAGTTGAGGTAATCTGGGTACCCCTAAGAGCTCCTCCTCTTGACAGCTGCCCCATGAGGCAGCTCTCAGAACCCCTGCCTGCCCCAGTGCCCAAACCCACACTTCATCTAATCCAGTCCAGATGCATTGCCGCCCACTGTCCTTCATTATACATGGGCGTTCCAGTGGGTGTTTCCAGTGCAACTCTAGTTCCTCTCTTCCGGGCCTCTTCTAATGGATGACGACACATGTGTAATGAGACTACTAAGCACACAGAACTCACAGGCTTTAGTCATTAAAAAAGCCTATGCTCAGGCCATTATAAGTCTCAAATGCACAGACTCTCAGAAATTAAAATATCTAGTCCAACATATTAATCAAAATGTCTGTCTGTATTCAAAGATAAGACTCTACTTCCTTGTGGTCCACTCCAACTCGAGCCTGTGAGAGGCGAGTAACCTGCCTTAGAGAAGGGTCACTTCTAACTTTCTTATGCATCACCTTCTCGACAGGCAAGTTGCTATTTTGGATCCTTCTTCTCTTTTAGATGAGGGTGGAAGAGGGCAGGCAGGGAGGTAAGGAGAACAAGACAGTCCTTTCTTAGACAGGACTGTCATACAAGAGCTTTGCTCTCTCTGAGCCCAGTGGGTGAACCCTATGAACCCCACACTTTTCAGAAGGCCAACTCCAGGATGAGCTAAATGCCTGAGCTGAGTCCAGGAACTGCTACCTCAGTTACATGGGACACGGATTCACCCAAGCCCATGGATAGAGTTCTGCAGCTGCCCCCACTCTCCACACTCACCCCCAGGTAGTCCCATGGGTAGGTGGCAAAAGAGCGTGAGGCCAGCTCTCTCTCCCATGTGCCCATGTCTGATCCAGAGGACAAGCAGACATCTTTTGCCCTTGGCAAGTTGGCTGTACACAGAGAGGTGGAGCCATTTCCCTTTCAAGCAGAAGTCCCTGGAGGGAGTCAGTAATGGAGCCACAACTCCTCGCCAGCTCCTGAGAATACACTCGAAACTCTCTGAGAGGTCTCTTGGAATCTCCTCTCATTTGGCTTGAAGTAAATCAAATCGCTTTATTGCACTGTTCACTGAGTCTTCCATTCACTTGGTGCTCCCACAGTGCTTTGTTCATACCGTGAGCAAAGCATTTATTGTGCTGTTATGGGTAGTTGACAAATTTGTGTTCCTTAAAGATTCAGAGATCCTTAGGGGAAGAAATTGTCTTATTTGTCAAAAAGATGAGTACTTAAAACACGTAGGTTTTTATAAAATAAGTGGACATTAATACTTGTTGGGTGGATGAAGGATGAATGGATGATAGCCGGCTGGCTGGCTGGATAAATGAATGGATGGATGGATGAGTAATGGGTGGATGGGTGAATTTATCTCTTACATATTAGAACCACACCATGCCTTTCTCTCCCCTCAAAGCCAGGCTGTGATCAGGAAGGATCTGGAAACAATACTATTCCTCCTCAACAGCAGCAGTAATATCTCATATGGCATAATATTTTGAAATGTGCATGTGTTTAGTGGGGTGTTTTTTGTATAGGATGCAAACTATATATGAAAATATTTATCCATACGTTAGAGCACTTTTTACTTTTTGATTTAAAAAACTATTAGAGCAGTTAGGCAGACCTGTGTTCATGTGCACATGTCTAGCTATTTGAAGCATATAATAGCACACACACATACACACAAAACCTCTTTCTCACATCCACTTTATCTCTCTTGGGCCACACATAAAACACACTAACGATAACTGATGAGCTAAGAAAAAGCACAAAAAAGTCTCAATGTTCTAAGAATTTATGTTGGGGTGCATTCCAAGTTGTCCTGAGCTACAGGGTGGACCTGCCTGATCTACAGGGAACACACCAGTTTTGGAGGTGCCCCCAAGCATGAAGCAGCATGCTAGGTACATTTATATGTTTCATTTTGCTCTTCATAAAAATCTTGTAAATCAAATAAGAGTCCCATTTTACAGATAAGAAGGCAAAATAACTTGCCCAATGTTACCTATGTAAGTAAATGACAGAGCTGAAACCTGAACCCAGTTTCATCTGGCTCCAAAGTCCAGAATCTTTTTACGACAGCATTCATTCATTCACTCATTCATTCATTCATTCATTCATTTACTGTCACTGGGTCTAGTATTCTTTCAATACATGTTTAGAGTCAGTGTGTGGCTCATTTCCTGGAACACAGCATGTCTCCAGAAATGAACAGTGACCACAAAGAGGTCAGTGGACCTTCCTAGGAACACAGCCAGGTGTTCCTACGTGTGAAGGACAAATCCCTGTGGAATAAACCAGCCATCAGTCACCTTCAGAACCTCAGGCTACAGTTACAGCGGATGCTTATTCAGACCTCCTTGTTCTAGATACAACATGGTCCCTGTGACTTCACAGACGGGCAAGTCACAGAAATCACGTTGTAGAAAAGTTCACCCCAGCCCTCTCACCTAAAAGGCAAGCTACATGCTATGTCCTTGATCCTCCTGAGGCCAAATGACTGGGGATGGAGCGGGGAGGGGCGGGAGTAGCCACAGAGAGGCAGGTAGGGTTTCAGGTTGGGGAAGAAGTGCCTTGGGAGAGACAGAAAGGCAAAGGCAGTCTTAGTGTGAGAAGCAAGCTTTGCCTGCTGGGAGCAAAGAAAGGACTGTCTGTCTCACTTTGTCCCAAGAACACCGCATCCTTCGTGATCAAGCCTGCCAGCAGTTCCTGCCTCAAGGACTGGAGGAGCTTGTCATCTCAGAAGTCACAGGGAGGCATCCAGTGCCTGAGGCAATGCTGTCATTGAAGGGACAGCAAACAGCCACCTTCCTTTCCTCACCGGATGGCCTCCTATTACAGGTGCATCACTGCTGTTTCAGAGAGGCATGCCATCCACCATCTGGCCTCAGAATGTTAGCATTCAGGGAACTCTGTGCTCACCTCACTGTCCATACCCAAGATCCTTTGCCCAGCTTGGAGCAATTTGGTTCCTGCCTACATTTTCAGCTTCATCACTTGCTGCTACCTGTAACTAATGACCCTTTGATATAATCCCAGCAAGCTCTGGGCCTTCTCTCACACAGTTCCCTCTGCCTGGAATTCTCTCTTTCTTCTCTTGGAAAACTGCTACCCAGAAGTCAACTCTGCTAGCAAGACTTCCCACTGGCTAATGGAGCAGGGTCACTTTTATAAGTGTTATATAAAAGTACATAGTTCTGTCCTCTTCACCTTTATAATTCCACTGCTACTGCATTCATCTCAGGGGCTTAGCATTAAATTATCTTTACATACTTGTTTTCAGTGCCACCTCCTCCAGGGTGTCTCCCAGAGTTACTCCTTTTATCCTGTGCCCAAGGACTTGATAGCTGCCCTTCACGCTCCCATAACATTATACCAGTAGATCTCAAATATTCCTGTGCATCAGAATAATCTGCAGGACTTGTTAAAATGCAGTTACCTGGGCCTCGCCCCCAGGGTTATGGTCTAGTAGGTCTGGTGTGGGACCCGAGAATCTGCATTTTATTTCATTCCAGTGATGCTGCTGCTGCTGGCTCAGGGTTCACGGTTTGAGAACCACTGGCCTGTAGTCTCAGACATAATTCTCTCGTACTTACAGCATGTCTTAGAAACCACTTCTTCATGATTCCTTCTCCCCCACTCAATCCATCAAGAAGGCAATATCAGGTAATAAAAAGAAAACTTTACAAAGAAAACAGATCACAGTAATTCATCTATTGTTATATAGCAAATTACCCCAAACCTTAGCTTAAGATAATAAACATCATCTCATCGTGTCTACAGATTCAGAGTCTGGGAACAACTTAGCTATAACTTAGTTCTGGCTCAAGGTCTTGTTCATGAAGTTGCAGTCATGCTGTGGGCTAGGGCTGCAGCTTTATCCGAAAGCCCAGCTAAGGGTGGATCCTCTTCTGAGCTCACAGGTGTGATTGTTCGTGGGTCTTAATTTCTCACTGGTTGTTACCAGAAACGTCAGTTCCTCTCCACATGGAGTTCCCCACTAATGTCCTCAAAACATGGCAGCTGGCTAGCCCCAGAGCAAATGATCCAGAAGAGTTAGCGCATACTGAAAAGAAGAGTCATGGTCATTTATCACCTCATCTTAGAAGGGACATACCATCACTTGGGCCATATACAGTCAGTCACACAGACCAAACCTAACTTCATGTGGGTGTCACTCCCAGAAGAGGGTCAGTGAATGCTACCCCAACAGGGTAGAGACAGGGATAGAAGGTGTCTATTTATGTAGAGTGTCTATGGGGAAGACTTTCCTGAGAGTACCCGTATGCTATGAATCCTGAGACCTAAATGAGGAACACTGAACTGTGTGAAAACTTGGGGATCTGCTCTTCCACACAGAGGGAAACCAAAGGTCCTGGGGCAGAAATAAGCTGAGCATATTTGAAGAAGAGAAAGTAAGCTAGTATGGTTGGAGCAGAATCTACAAGGAGTAGGAGGGGTAGCCATCCTTATTAACATCAACGTCAATAACATTTTTCAAATACTTACTGCTATCAGGGTCTTATTGGCCATGAAGAAAGAAAACAGACATGATTCCTGCCTTCAAGGAACTGATCTTTCAGATAAAGAGCCCTCCATGCTTGTCCATCAGTGGAACAAGAAGGAAAGTGACGATAATTCAGTATCAATACATCCCCATCACCACACCCATTTCTTCCTATATGACTTCCAATCATGCTTAATCATCCTAGGACCAAGAGTTTGAGGGAAAAGTACCAAGTCATTGAGTGAAGCCAAAGCCATGCTTCATATTCATCAGCTCTAATGAGCCAGGACTTCGCTCCTATTAGAGAGTGTATAACCGGAAATCAAGTCAAAGCTGGAAGAGGCCTGGGAGAGCATTTCCTCCTTCCCTCTTCACCTCCACTGGATTGTGAAGGAAGAAGAAGCTGAAACCAGAACCTGTGAGAACCAGTCGCAGGGCTCACAGCGGGACCAGCAGTCCTCTGTCCACTACTTACTGTAATTTAGTGAGCACCCATCCCATGCAAGGTGCTCAGAGAGGAAAAGGAATGACTAAACCGGCCTCAGGATTTTCACGGCTGGGGGTGATCCGGGCTTGCCTGAGGTGTGGGCGGGAGCAGGAAAAGAAGAAGTGAGGTGAGAGGCTGGAACGCAGACTGCAGGAGCTCCTCTGCGTCACCAGAGCAGTGACATGTCCTCTACTATATGTGTAGGATTTGACAGAGGAGTCTCTAAGTCTCTTGCTAACGGAAGGTCGAAAATCACGGCACAACGCTCTCCTTCCTTCTTTGATACCATAGCCCAGAGATCAGCAAACTCTATTCCATGGGCCACAGGCAGCCCAATGCCTATGTTTGTATGATCTGTGAGCCCAGGGTGGTTTTTGCATTTTCAAATGGTGAAAGTAAAAAAAAACAACACAACAAAAAACCAGGAGAACAATAGTATTTTGTCACAGATGAATATCCGATGAAATTCAAATCTTCGTGTCCATAAATATAGTTGGAACACAGCTATGCACGATTGTGTGAGAATTGTCTGTGGCTGCTTTTGTGCTCTAATGGTAGAGTTGCCCAGCTGCAAATGACCATATGGCCAACAGACTGAAGGATTTACGATCTGGCTCTTTACAGCAATGTCCACCAACCCCTGGTCTAGCCAAGTGCCCCATAAATACCTTACTACCTCCTCCACACCTTCCTTCTTTCTCTCTGTTCTCCTTCCCAGCCAAACATTTACATGCAGAATATAGTTAACTGGGACCCTTAGGTTTGCTTTGGCATGCTAGACTATTTCAGTTTGTGACCTGGGGACCTTAATACTATCATGTCAAGTTCCCAATTCAAACGCCTATCTGCTTTTCCAATAATATGCTGTCGTCAGTGTATCCAAGGGAACCTGAGTGAAGCAAATGCGAAATGACAGGAGCTGCTCTTTTCCTGTCCCTTCGGGCCATGAACGTCTGGGTTACAGAAAATAAAAACACCAAGCTCGGGCTGGGGAACTGGGTGGAAAAGGGAAAGGGATTAAGAAATATGGATTGGCAGTTACAAAATAGTCACAGGGATGTAAAATACAGCATAGAGAATATAGTCAGTAATGTTGCAACAACTGTGTCCGATGCCAGGTGGGTCGGAGGCTAATGGGGTGTGTGTGTGTGGGGGGGGGGCACTGCATACCTGATACAAATGTCTTACCTGGGCACCTGAAACTAATATGAAATAATATTAAATGTCAACTGTAACTGAAGAAAGGGAATACTTTTTTAAAAGGAAAAGAAATAAAGAGCCACAGTACAGACAACTCCAACTGCCTACAGCGCTCTGAGCTTCCGAACATTTTGCTGGGAGGGCGGAAACAGGAAAAGGGGCTGGGACCAATGTTCTCCTGTTGCACATGTGAGTTATAGAAAGGACTCATTGCTACAGGTAACCTCCCTGGCCAGAAGCATTGGCCAATAGCTCTTATATGCATTAAGAGTATCAAACAATCAGGTGCATTTTAAAACAAAAAAAATTTTTTGAGAGAAAGCAGAGGAGGTCGGGGGATGGCAGAGCAGTCTCCATAGCTGCACATGATTAGTTGTGACATGGTTTCATTCCACACAGGTGGATGTGGGGCCGCACAGGGTGGAAACCGAACTGGGGGCCTCCCGCACGGGAGGTGAGAACTTTCACCACTGTCCTGGGGTGACCATTTGCTCCACAGTTTAGCATATGAGTTTGCACTGGCCAGGGCTGGGATTCAAACCCCAGACCTCACGATTCTGAGGCAAGTGCTCAACCACTGAGCTAATCTGGAATCCCCAAGCTATATTTTAATGATGTTTCTTCTCATCACTAACCAAAGATATACAATTTAAGACTGTGTTAAGGTATCCATTTTATATTCACTAACATAATTTTAGAGAAAATTTTGAATTACAAAGCTCACTGCTTGTACGACTATAAGGGAAAAAGGAATATTAATGTATTAGAAAATACATTTTAGATAAATCAAAATCAAATCAAAAAATAAATTGAGTCAATACACTCATGCCTTTTACATAGCAATTCACCCTGAGGCACAAATTCAAAAGAAAGAAAGAAAGAAAAAAAACTTGTGCGAAGAAATTTATTGCAGCTTATTTTGAGTTTGTTATTTAAAGCAACCAAAAGAAAAAAAAAGACCACAAAGCGTAAATGCCTGATAAAACATTTTCATTAATTAAATCATGGTAAACTAACCCAGTGGAAATGTATTACAGTCATTAAAATGACCAAGGTATAACATAAAAATTTCCTCTAAAAATATTGTTGAAGTTGAAAAAATAGAACAGAACATTTTATGTATGTTGGTTGCTGTTCATGTCCAAATAGACATGCATCCGACTAAAAACTGGGAAACGAAGTTTCTAACAGTTCTTTCCAGTTCGGCACGAATATTTGTTTTAATTCCCTTGAAGATGGTTGTAACAAAGTTTTTTTGTTTTACTTTTAAGCTCACATTTAAAAAAAATAAAAATAAAAGAAGACAAGGAAAAGAGAAGAGCGAAGGTAGTTTTTACAAGATGACTCTGAGGCACACTGAGCACTCAGATTTAGTTGAGGAAGGCTGGACGGGAACCCCCTCGGGGTACCTCTCAAGCTTACAATACAGGGAGAACAAGTTCCAAGTGGGAAAAAGCTGAGCTGTACCCAGGAGCTCTGGTAATCACGGCATCAATACAGATGGATGCCTGTGCCAGGAGGCGGCAAGGGGACCACGCGAGAGAGTGATTCAACAGGGCCAGATGGTATTTATTCAAGAGCTCATTTACTTGGATCAACGAACGAATGAAATGGCAGGGATTGTGACAAGGATGTGTGATACCTCATTTCCCTGAAGATTAAGAAGCTGCAAACATACTTCTGCCCTCTGAAGAGAGCTTGGGAAGGCAGAGGGCGGTTCAGGGGTGGCCAGGCCCTGGGCAGATGCCAACCTCCATGAGCCCAAAAGAGACAAAAAGGGATTTGTCCTATGTGATGGGTTGAATCATGTCCTCCTACCATAAGAAAGGGATATGTCAAGGTCCTCAGCCCTAGCACCTAAGGATATAACCTTCATTGGAAACAAAGTTCTTGCAGATGTAATTAAAGTGAGGTCATACAGGAGGAGGGGGGCCTTAATTCCATATGCCTTGTCACCAATTCGCTACACAGCCTTCAGGAAGTCCCTTGCATTTATTCATCTTCCCTAGGGTTTTTCAGCCTCAGCACCATTGACATTCCAGGCCAAATCACTCTTTATGTAGGAAGCTGTCCTGTGCAGCGAAAGACATTTAGGAGAATTCCTGACATCTACACTGTAGCCTGCCATCCCCAGTCATGATAAACACGAATGTCCCCAGGCATGACCAAATGACCCCTGGGGAGGCAAAACTGTCCCCAGTTGAGAATTGTTGACCTAGACAATAGGACTACAGTACCTGTGAAGGGGTTTCACTGAGTTGTTACTGGGAGCAAACAAAGTGCGTTTTCCAATGTAAGACATTGTAAGACACATTCAATGTTACTGGTATTTAACAGTTGTCAACTGTCAAGTGCAAAAAAAGGATAACATAAAACAATTCTTCCCTTAACCAAGTAGGGGAGGAAAGAAGAGGGACAAGGCAAGGAGCCTTCTTGGGGTCAAAAGGCCCAGAAAGAAATCATCCTCGATTGAGCCAATAAGAGGACTTTATAGAGGAAATAGGGCAGGAGCCACTTTTTGAAGGATGGGAACAATTTCTTCAGATTGAGATGGTTTCCCTACTAGAGAATGAATGTGTCCAGGTGAAGGCCACAGTGGAAACCAGGTGAGGGCAAGACAGGAGCTGGGCTGCCCCAAGTCTCCTGCAATAGCTGTGTGTGCATTTCCCTCAGGCCAGAGGCCTTTCCCACTTCGATTCACAAACCAGATCACCGTCCTTCAGGACTCCATCCAAATGCCATGTCCTCTGAGAAGCCATCTCTGAACTGTGAGATTTGGCAAGAAGTCCCTTCTCCTCGTGCCTCATTGCCCCCAGGAGCCTCCATCGGTGGCTGCTGGTGGCACTTTGGGGTGGGACAGTTCTTCACTGAGTAACCCACTAGGACCACCTCATGCATAGCAGCAGACTTAGCATCTCTGACTCCTATTTCCTAAATGTCTTCAGTATGATCCTCAACCACAGGGACAACCACACATTTGCAACGTGTTCTTTCAACTACCTGTAAGTAGGCAATACCACTCCCAGTTCCAAAGCACATCTTAACACTCATTTTGCCTGAAACTGTGTGTCTTTCTCCCCTTGTCCCTGGTCAGCTCCGTTAGAACAGAAACTACTGACTTCAGTGCAGACCTATACCACGAAGACCCATCTGAGGGTCTCGTTTGCGATCTGCCCTAGGTCAATATTTGCTGATTGAATGAGAGCAGAAGTTTCATCTAGGAAAAAAATCGGAAACTTGGAATTGAAAGATAAATTGGGCCCAGACAGTAGGAGACTGCATATGCAGAGGATATGCATATGCTCCCTTCTATTCATCGTAGGGGAAACTTAGAAAATTGCCGTTTTTTATAAGTCATAAATGGTCACTTATTAGCCATCCCATAGGGTGCATCTTCATATAAGGTAGTTTTACTTACTCAACTCTTTGTTTAAATTGAAATGCTCTTTTAGCTTCAATACTGAACTTTGGTCTCATCTTAAACACCATATCCATGAAATAGTGGGTTAGATATACTGATTTTTTTTTTCTTTAAGAAAAATTAAAACTTTTAAAATCATCATGATTCCTCACAATTAGCAATGATCCACGTCCCACCTAACAGGATCTCGCATGCCACAAGCAGACACAGATCTTGCTGTCTCGAACTGCGCTCTGAGCCATGGGGATGGTGTCACTAGGGACAGCAAAATTAGGGCCAAGGGTTTAACGAAGGAGGAGAAGCAAGAGGGGAGGAAGGACCCTCCAGAACAAGGACGCCGTGGAGAAAAAGAGAAGATTAAGAAGAGGAGGAGGAGAAGCAGGGACAAGATAGGAAGAGGAAGGGAAAGAAGAAAAGCTAGAGGCAGTAACTGCCTCGCTGCATCCAGGTTCCAGCCCAGAGCGCCTTACAATCCATTCAGAGCCTGACTATCATGGCTGAGTAGCGGAGCTCCTGCCTATTTTTAGACGAAATTAATCATTTCCAGGGGTTATTTTTGGGTGATAATGGCTCCAGCACTCAGCAGCCTCTTCATTAGCTGCCAGCAAGATTGTAAACAAGGTTGCATCTCCCCCTTGGCAGGCTCTATATTCAGCTCTGGCATCGCGAAGCCAAATTCCCTGGGAAGGGCACCTCACACACCACCTGCCAGGGGCGTAGCCAGTCACAGCCGTGAATGGATCGATGCGAGTTGGAACCACCTTGAGCCCAGTGCTTTTCTTGGTTCCTTTGCTCTGAAACCAGGCACTATGGAAGCCAGAACTACTGACATCTGGGCCAGATCCTTCTCTGTGGCAGGGGCTGCCCTGTGCATTGTAGGACTGTTAGAAGCATCTCGGTCTCCCACCCACTACGCTCCACACATGGCTAGATGTCCCCGGCAGGACAAAAGTCCCTCTGCCCCCCAGTTGAGAACCACTGGTTTAAGTCAATACTTGGAAGCCATAACGGTGCCACTCAAATGGTGACACACATTCCTCACCACTTCATTGCCAGAAATCAGAACTGAGCTGCGGCATATCCATGAAAGAGTGGAATGTACTTGCTTATTGCTCTGACTCCTAGGTTTCGAGGGATGACCGACAAAAAACAGCTGCTCCCCTGGACATAGACTCCAGGCTTTCCACCCGTGGTCACTGCTGCTACCGCCACCTTGGCCTTGGACGATGCCACTGCTCTCTCCTCACCGCGTCCTCCCAAGCACGCTCATGACCACCACCACCCCCTTTAATTCCACACTGCGCATCAGAGAAGCAAGTTCCTTAGACTTGACTGAAAGCTCAAGGACACTAGTAGGGGATTATAATAACGGGATACCTGAAAACCCCTGCTGTGACCCTCCCAGGTCAGGGCTGGGCTTGCTCTTGGTCTCACTCTGAGCCTCGCTCCATGGGACCGGAAGTGGCATGCTATGTCTCCTGGAATCTTACTTGCTAAGTCCATTTCATTGAAACTTGGCCAAACTATGTTCCCTTCTGGGATCCATGGCTCACAAAAGGAGGCATTTTCTTCCCAGTCCAGGCTACCACTCACTCCCCAAGTCCCCAGTCGCCCCTACTCCCAGATGTCTGTCATGGTTAAACACATGCGGGTTTCTGCTCCCATCACAGAAGTGCGACCTGATGTTGCATCCTCAGAAAAATAATTGCTCGGCACCCTAACATCACAACCCGCTGTGAGTCTGGGCAGTCCAGACCAAGTCCATTATTCCTCAGTTTCTCCACATCCAGGTTAAACTGAAACCGTGAAAGACAACTCTATAAGTAGATGATTGTAAAAAATAAAAACATGGCAAGGTTTTATGGCTACCTAAAGAGAAGCATGTGACCAAAGCCAACACAGTAAGGAGGTATTCGTGTTGGAGGCAAAGGATTAGTAGCAGAATGACAGATGCCTGGCAGTTGACCAGAAATAGTTTATGGGGTCCTGGGCAAGAGACGTAGGCTCTGATTGCCAAAGCCATGGTTGAAAACAGCCCAGTAGACTAAAGAAGATTCAGCAGTACAGATGTTCACGAATGTAAAGTAGAGGACAGATTGGTGAGAGGTCCAATTTGGACCAGATCACATTCTTACCTAAGAAGACTCAAAGGAACCAGGATCCGAGGACTTGATTTTAGATGACCCTGAGGCTCATGACTAGGTCAACCTGCCATGGCCCGTGACAAGTGGCAACTCCTCAGACCTACTAGCCACACACCCCTTTAAGAAGCGTCACGAATTTTCGTTTTCTATCAAAGTGTTACTCTTCATTTTCTCAACCATGAGGGTGGCAGGAAGAAGAACTTTTTTCTTATACATATTAGGCCAGTGGGAAATGAGAGCTTAATATCAGAACCAAGGTGAAGGGCTGGCCAGCACATCCTTGGTGTCCCAAACAACATGTTCCCTTGGAACTCCTCTTAAAGGACCCTGAGTGTGACTGTAGGGCTTATGCTAATGCCTGTCCTAGACACAGACCTACACACACCACGTCAGGTGATTTGTGCTTCCTCGGACCAGTTTGCACTGTGGATCCCACTCTCTCCTTCCAGGTCTGAACATGAGGAAGGAATCAGGGACGAGAGCTGCTATTTCCCTTCTGACACTTGTCCAGGTTTGGGGCTATTGTCCTCTCTTACCTTCTGGTGGGTGGTGGCTTTCAGGTGCATTTCCTAATCCGAATTCAATGTCAGCTGCCGATACCAGCCTTAAGGAGAGCCTAAAGACACATCAGATTGGGTTATCGAAGTGGGCTCTGGGGGAAGAATAGTCATCCGCACATATTCATGGCATTCCCTACAGACGCTCATACCACAGTGCACATCCCACGAAAGGAAACCTCCATTGCAGACTCAGAGGTGCCACCCACGGAGTTAATTTCCTATGTGTGCACAGCTACCAAGTAGAGCCAGGGAGAGGCTGTAAAAGCAAAGCATCCTTAAACTCTGTGAGGCATGTTTAAATTTACACCCAAATGTGAGGCCAGGGATGCTTTAAATAAAATCTATACTGACTGCTTTGGTTCAGAACTCTCCCTTGATCTCCGGACTTGTTCTTTCAGCTGCCTATGCCAGGCCTTCTGTAGTGTGCCTACTCATCTGGAACTTACTAGGGCCAGAATGGCACTTGCTCCCCAGCACTTCACATTTCCTTCTCTCCAGTCTGCCCCAGCTCATTTAAGGGCACCACTATTCACCAGTTGCTCAGTCTATCATTATAGAAATTATCCTATATTCTTCTCTTTTGCTAACACTCCGCATTTAAACCACTGGCGAGTTCTGTTGATTTGGTCTTCAAGACACATTCTAAATAGGACTTTTTCTCACCATCCCCACTGCTACCAACCTAATCCATGTCACCACCAAATTTCGCCTGGCTCACTGCAAGAGCCTCCTAGTGGTCTCCCTTCGTCCTCCTTCACAGTTCATTCTCCTATGGAAAATACGGGGTCAGACAGGAGTGACACCCTTTTTTAAGTAGGGCGGTGTGCTTGAGTGTGATATTGTTACGTTATAGAATTACATGCTTATGATGTTGTCATAAAAGATTTGGTATAGGTTACCAGCTCATTAAAAAAGGGGTGTTACTTCTGACGGACCCTGTACATTCAGAGCATACTTCTCCCCTCCTTAAAATCCTACTCCTGGACCTTCCCAGTCTATCTTAAATGAAATTCAAAATTCCTAGCGTAGCTGCATGGTTTTGCTGCCTTCTACTTTTCCATCTTCTATGCTCCCCACCATTCAATTGTCCCAGCCACGCCGGCCTTTTTGCTGTCCCCCTTTCTACCAATATGTTTCCCTTTCAGGGTGTTGACTCTGTGTTCTCTCTGAGAAAGGGCTCCCCGCCCGCCAGTTCTTCACATACCTTACTAGTTGTCTCCATTCAAATGTCACTTCCGTAGGAAACCTTTCTCTAACAACCCTGCATACAACAGTGACACTTACCTGGTGTCTCAGAAAAATGTTTACCCCATGTGGTGTTTTACTTCCTTCCTAGTACTCTTCTAAATGACACCATTTGTTTAGTTACATATGTCTTTATTTTCTATCGTCCCCCACTGGAGCGTGAGCAGAGACTATATGTATTTTATTCCCTTGATTTCAATTTATTTGCCTACCTATCTACAATTCCTTGATCAGTAGCTGGCAAGAGTAAATTCTAAATAAATACCTGTTGAATGAAAAAATAAACTTCTCTCTCTCATGGTTGTTTTCACAGTAATTGTTCAGTAACTGTCAGATAGATAGTTGGAGAAATGCAACAGGGCATGAAAGAATGGATCAATAAATGAATGGATTGATCAACAGATACATAAATATATAAAATCAACCAATTTAATAAAGGGTGTCCCAAAATTCACACAAGAGGTAACTTTGATAGAAAACACAGGTTTATAATTAAAAACTGTAAATTTTTATTGCTCAACAATGAAAACGCATTGTTCTTTCATGAAGCACTCCATTTTTAATAACCCTGAACTGTCAGCTGTCATGCTGTCTTTTTTTTTTTTTTGGCAATACTTTACTGTACAAATGACGCAAAATTCAAATCTTGCGTGAATTTTGGGACACCCTTTATTTCCCCATTACTGACAAATATAGAGTAGCAACCGTGTTCTCTTTCTTTCTTTTCTTTTAATTTTTTCTCAGTCATCTATTGATGTATAACAGACCAACCCAGCACTTAGTGGTTTCAAACAATAGACTCTCGTGATTCAGGAGGTTGATTGGGTGGTTTGCCTTCTGGTCTACCTTGTACTAAATGCTAGGGCGGCTGCAGACATGTGAGGATAGAATGATGGGAACATCCGAGAGGGCTCGCTTGTCTGGCCAGCTGTTAATGTTGACTGTCGATTGAGAGTTCCGCTGAGACTGTCAGCCAGAGCACCTACAATTGTCATTTGCATGTCGCTTTGGTTTCTCCCGGCATCGCAGCTGGGTTCTGAGGCATCCTGGGAGGGTGTGTTCTAAGAGCTTCAAGGCTCCACCTCTTGAAATGAGGAGCGGCATTGATGGCAGCCACCTTGGAGGATGTCCATCACACCTGGACACAGGTAGGCCACCGAGTTCTGGAGGAATTGATCCTTCCCTACTCTATAGAAACTACTTGAGTATATGGATAGACTCGTATGTGGTTTCTTTTAAATGGATTCATTCTTACCAGTCATAAGTGAGTGAAGTAAAAATCTTTCCTAAGTCAAGCCTTCATAACGTAGTATCTGCATATTCATTTTCTGAAAGCTCACTATTCAGAATTCCTCGCCTCTTTGTTCCAAAAATATGATCTTGTTTTACTGTCTTTGAACTCTGCTGTGAATGCTAAGGAGAGTTCTCTGTTTTTCCCATCTCTATGTTCCTGTCACCTGCCTCCTTCACGACCACATCTTCTCGTTAGCTTGGGAAGGCTTAGACAGGAAGAGGAAAGTCAGTTCTAAAATAAAAGCTAAAAAACAGATCTGAACAACCAAATGCAGGGATAAATCAGGAAGATTAAGAGCTGAATTATTAAATTAGTGATAGTGTTTTATTCAGTTAAGATGCCCCTATGTTTCCTTTCAGTGATTCTCACCAGCTGTATCTAAAAATCATCTGTGGAGCTACAATAAGCCGAAAAATACATATCATAGGCTTCATCTATGAATCAGAAGCATCCAGGTTAAAGCTGGACACCCATCTATTTTATAAGTTCCACAGGTGACCGCAATTCTCCACCAGCCTGCATTACCTCTGTTAGGCTTCAAGATAACACACTGAAACCTCTTCAGCAATTACAGGTCATCTTATTAGCACACACTTAGTTTTCTGTTGACGAAATGACTGGAAATATCAGCTCCATTTCCCAGTGTGATTTTATGTCTTGATTTCTGGGTGAGCATAGTTGTGCCTTTCTAAGGCAGCTTCATAAGAAGACAACTTTCGGTATGCAGGGATCCGCTTTCTAGTCATCGTGTCAGCATTGATCCTATTCTGCAAAAGACATTAACCTCACAAGACACAGTTGCAGCCAGCTCCTTGCTGTGCTGAATTTCCTCAAGTGCACCCCGTAAGTGGGCCACAGCTGCAGCCGGCGGAGGCTGCGCTTCTCTTGTTCCTGCTGAGGATAAAATGTGCTGAGGCCAATAACCTCGTGAATAATTCATTTTCCCGGGGAACAATTTGTAAGCCTCAGAATTGCTTTGGGCCCAAATAGAGAACAAATTCAAAAGAGTGCTTTCTGCATGGCTAAAAGCTTTTATGATTTTCTAATCGTTCTACTAACAATGAGGGTGATGACCAGAGCTAATAGATGCTAAGAGCCTTCAATGTGCCAGGTTTTGTGTTAACATATTAACAGCATGGATCATGCCATTTCATTTTCATTAACACTCTGAGGTGGCTATTGTCATTTTTACCCCTCTTTTCCAGAGAAAGAAACTGAGATTTGTAAGAATTAAGTTACTTTCCCAAAGCCATACAGATTTGAATTCACATCATACCAGACTGCCTCCCATTTCCATCTTTCTTTCTTTCTTTCTTTCTTTCTTTCTTTCTTTCTTTCTTTCTTTCTTTCTTTCTTTCTTTCTTTCTTTCTATCTATCTATCTATCTATCTATCTATCTAACATCATCATCTATCTATCTATAATCTATCATAATCATCTAGCTAGCTAGCTATCCTCAGTCTATCTGCATATCTACTGTAGGTCAACAGATTAATAGACAGCAGTAGAGATAGAGATAACTGCATTTGATCATCACAAAACCCTAGGTGATAAACAAAATCAAGCATTAAGGTTCCCATTTTTCCATGAGAAGACTTGAACTGCAGTGTTAAAACCACCTGCCTAAGGTAACACATTAGGGAGGTAGAATCCGTTTTCTGACCAGAGTGCTATGGTCTTCCCACCACCAGGGAGCACCTCCAACAGAGCCAAAGGGATTTCTCTACATTCTGCCTTACGATGTAAGGGGGTGGGGGGAGGGGGGTACAATACGGCAGTATGCTGAGCCCCACAATGACATTTTCATTTCAGCCAAGAAGAGTGCTTTATCAAATCCCCATCAGCTTAAGACTAGATCGGACCAAGATTTTGCAATATGAACATAATGTTCCCAACTCTCCGGGACCTAATCCTTTTCCATTGGGGACACATTTGCAAACAATGGCTCCAACCGATGGGGAACAGGATCCAACTCTTACCCCACACCCCAGAACCTTTACACCACTTTGGAGGCAACGACCCTGAGGTTAAAAGGCTGTCCCATGTCTAACCACGGAAGCTCTTGCTTGCAGGAAGGTTTTCCAAAATGAACCCCCAAAGAAACTGAAAATGGCATGAACGTACATCCTGTTACTCAACCCTCCCTGGGTTTCATAATGTGAAGTCAGGAAGAAAAGGTGCCAACATTCCTGAATGTTATAATCATTAAGTAGCAAACTCTAATGTTCCCACACTTGAAAGTTCAAGAGATGGGATTAGTCGCTCTCCTCCTTACTTATGGAATCATTGCAAAACCATATGGGCTGAATTAGGCACACAGCCTGAACGCTCCCTACCATTCCCTCTAGGCTGCCTTGGGGCTCATCCCGGGCCATTGGCTTTAAAGACAAGGATATCTTATTTGGAAACATAATATCAGGAGCCCTGATATTAATAAGCACTTTCTAACTTCAAAGCATTTTAATAACCATTGCCCTAATTCAATCTCATAGCCTCCCCGAGAAAAGGCAGGCTTCTTCATTTCCACCTTACAGATGGAGAAACTGAGGCAGAGCCCTGTGGAAGATGAAACTATGTTCTGCATGATTGTGGAGCCACTGAAGTAATTCATGAGTTTTACGCTGAATTAAAAATGTCAAAGTTGATTTTTTTCTGCTCTCCTTTGGTGACAGCAAAAATGGCATTTAAAACTGTGTATTATGATGGTGAAGGTGTGCCCAAGAGCAGGTTGTCTGGTCCTGACCTGGGGATTTAACTTCTCTAAGCTTTAGTTCCCTCATCTCAAAATGGAAATACTAGAGCCTACCATAATGTCTCGCTGTTTGGATTCAGTACGTTAATAGATGAGGCCTGTTCAAAAAAAAATCCAGCCATAAATGCCTCTAGTTTTCACATGACATGGCTGAACGCTTTCTGGACAGCTCTCGCATGCTGAAGTTTCTGGCATACAAATAAACAGTCAGTAAATCTTAGTTCTTGTTAAGGTGGCTGGCTTCTTGTATTATAGCCATCCATGGATTGAATTCATTGTTTCACTAGTATTTATTGATGGCCTATTGCGTGTCAAGGACTGTCCAGAAAGGACAGAGCAGTGAACAAGACAGACATGGTCCTTTCCAGCAGGTGAAACGTATCTTACTTCTTTTTTTTTTTTTATTGTTTTTGACAGAGAGAGAGAGAGATACAGAGATAGACAGAGAGAAGGGGGAGGGCCCAGAACAGTCTCCATAATTGCACACCATTGGTTTTTCCACATAGTTTCATTCCACAGGCAGGCACAGGGCTGCACGGGGCAGGGACTGGGCCGGGGTCTCAACCCAGTGAGAACTGAACTGGGGGCACTCCCCAATTCAGCATATGGGTCCACACGGGCTGGGCCCAGGATTCGATCCTCAGTCCCCGTGGTTGCAAAGTGAGCACTTAACCCACTGAGCCATCCCGGCTTCCCCTGTATCTTACTTCTTATCATAAATACATTTGCACAAGATATGGGTCATCCTGCATGGCTGATTTTGGCTTGATCTCACCATTCACATGGCTACAAGGTCAGTCCGGTGGTCCTCCCCATGGGACCACCACGGTGGTTGTGCAGGCAGAGGTAGATTTGATTGCGTTCCACTAGACAATGCTGGAGAATTTGCAGATAGCAGTCGGATCTGGGCTTTTTCACTGAACTGACCAAACGAAGTCTCGCAGAACTGGGCACCTCCTGGTTTTTGTCTGCCTGCATGCTGTGGGGAGATCGGGGCTGCAGTTCTGGTGTTGCAGGCGCTGTGAAGGGCACTGCAGTGTGAAGGAGGCCAGGGAGGGGTGAGGTGGGCTATGGGAAGGCTGATCGCCCCGGGCAGTGTGGGTAGGATTTTAAACAGAAGCTGAATCAGTAGGGTGGCATTCCATGGGGAGGGTGGAGAGTGAGCGAACACACGAAGGGTCTGTTCTCCAGGCCTTCCTGGTCTCAGCACCCACAACTCTTTTCCGCCTTTCTATTTACTACATGTATGTATAGTTATCTCATTGATGTGTGTGTGTATACACATGCGCTCACATTTATGCATACGTACATGTGTGCATGATTTTTCAAGAAACAAATGTCTGTGCAATAATAGCTAAAAGAGACCTTCATTGAGCTTTTATCCTCAAGGCCGCTGACATTCTGTGTCATCTCCCTGCCCTTCCTAGGATGTACGGAGAATTATTCTTTTCTCCTTTTGCAGAGGAGGAAACTGATGTTTGGAGACATGAAAACTTGCTCATGTCTTACAAGCGGCAGAGTTGAAATTCAAAACCCGTGTGGCTCCCTCGCTCAGTTCACCTGTGCTACCAGGAAGGAGGAAGGGAGAGAGGAAGGGGGAAAGGCTGGAGGCAACTCAAATTCCGCAATTCTGAGGCAGGGCAAAAACAAGCTTCACATCTCACACCCACATTTTGAAGCCTGGGAACTCAGTGTCTCGATCCACTGTGAGAAAATGGGGAGGAATGTCCTGAGAGAGGGTATATGGTGGGAGAAGAAAGAGGTTGTGGGGTGCAGGCAGGACAGCGTCCAAGCTCCACGGCAGTCACAGTGGAAATCACTCCCCAGGAGAGGATGGACCCATCATACCTGGTACTCTGAGCCTTAGTCCCAAGAGGAGGTCTTCACGTTCAGTGCCAAGGTTTCCGTAGCCATCTTTGTTCAACCCGATCTTCTCACCCTTGAGCACATGAGTTCAATGCCTCTTTCTCCATTGTGTCTTTCCTGAAGATTCTCACCCCGCCCCTACTCCCACCCCAGCTCTTTCTCCTTTGTCTGAAGCCCTGGTGATTATAAAATTGACAATAGGCCAATGTTGCTGCGTGTTCGCTCTGGACTAGGTACTGTGTGTGAAACCTTCTCCATCTTTTTCATACTCAGGCACTACAGTTTGAATCATCCAAATGATCTTTGGAGGAAGTTGATTTTAATTCCCACTTGACTGGAGCCGCCAGAGTTAAATCACTTCTCAGCACCCTCTTGCTCCCAAGTGACAGAGCAACTAGCAAACACAGAGCCCAGATTCTTTTCCCTGCACTGCAGAGCTTCCTAGTGGGGGCAGCTGGAAGATGTCACCAAGGTATTAAAGAAGCAATGGGGGAGGGGCTGCCGAGCCGGCTGGGACTGTCCCAGAAAAGGGAAACCCCATACTGGGAGCTCAGCCTGCTCTGGAAAGGGCTCAGCTCAAAGTGGGACATCGTAGGAACAGTCAACAGAAATCAGAGATGCGTGTTCAAGGGCCGAGTCCCATTTCAGGTCTAGGACGTTTCGTGAAATGGAGTGTAAGGCAACAACTATCTGATAAATAGAAATTAAAGGTGTAAATAAAGTCAAAGCTTAAACCAGCAAGGTAAAAATCACACGGGTTTCAATTTCCTTCTGCTGTATAGCTGCCAATTTGAAAAAAAGGAATTGTAGAAATAGGTGGGGCGGGGGGCAAATATCAGATTGATGGATCATGGTTGATAGATGAGGGTGCCTCAGATTCCACGCATCCCTTTTCCCCCCATCCCAGCAATAACCCTTCTCTGCCCACTGCTGAGGCCCAGGCAGGTTGGGTGAAGTAAGACCTGTGAGATAGAGACCCATATCTCTCCATAGGTACTTCACTTTCCTGTGAATGAACTCCGCCCTGAGTAAGTTCCGGTAAAAAGAGCTTAATTTCCCTAGACGCCTTATCTCTCCACTTCTGCCAAAATACAGTTCCTAAGTTTTTTTTTTTAACTACACACACACAATATCTTGGCATTTCTTAAATACTTACTTTACCCTTTCCTAAGACTTGTTCTCCTATTAAGGCTTCCTGATTGATCGATAAGTGTTGACACATGACAGACTATAATGCTGTTGAAAATTTCGTTCCCCATGGGTACACATGTAAGACACTGGGTCAAAAGTCAAATGCTATGAGTCATATGTGACAACCGTTGCCTAATGAGATCAAAGGCTGCTAGTGATGTCTCCCTCTCCTTTATCTTTGCATTCATTCCTTTTCTGTAAATTAAATCTGTCCCCTCCTACTTGCCACTGCCTCTCTTGTCTAGACCATGACAGAGCTGGGCACAACTACTCCACCTTCCATACTGCTGCAAGGATATGTTTCTAATGTTTTCTAACTCATAAATCTGACTATATTTTATTCTATTAAAAAAAAAAATACCATGGATTTCCCATGGCTCATGAGACAAAAACCATCTTCCGTGGCCATGAATACTGGAATCCTCACCGGCTTTTACTTCCCTCATCACTTATGCCGTTCACTTATGCTTTTGATCATTCATTTAAAACCATCAGGCACCTACTATCCACCAGCTATCATTCTGGATATACAGTCATGCTATACTTCTTGCTCCCAAGTGCCCCCTTCCCTCACAGCCCCACTGTCTTTCACAACATTTCTCTTTGCTTGGAAGTTCTCCATCCCTCCTCCATCAAACTCTCATGCATCCTTCAAGATCAAGTTTCTGTGGCATCTCCTCTGTCAAGCTTTACTTAAGACAAACCTGGACCCATGCGCATACATAAACATGACCTGGGCAATTTCTCTCCTTTCTACCCTCACCCGCCCACTACTGGTTCACAGACCGACCATGACTCGATCACATTAGGAAGCCACTGTTGGCTCATCTGTTTCCCTTATAAGGGGAGGTTGTGCCAGCCCTTGAGGAAGTACCTATGGATATTTGTTGATTGACACCTACCTTTGCCATCTTCCCAAAACACCACCTGGCCATTCCAAGCTGTTCTGGGGAGTGGGCAAGGTGAGTGGCTACCTACACAACAATATTTGAGGGGTTTTCCCATGACACAATTTTCCTACAACCGCCACCCTCAGCACCAGTATCAGAGGTTGCAATTCCATGTTTAATCCTTAGCACACAACACCTTTTTCGTCTGTCCAGCTGCATCTCTCTCTTCAGCCAATATAGTATCATCCTTACAAGCATTGACTCTGAAACCAGGGTTTCCGTTTTCACTCCCCAGCTTTGGTGCAGTAGCCGGCAACCTGCACAGTTTCCATTCTCCCTTCCTGAAACAGGATCCTAATAATAATAATAATAATAAGGTAGGTGAGAGGATTGGAAAGGCAATACATATCATGTGTTTGGAATAGTAACTGGCACACAGTAAGTGCTGGCTCTACCTAAGGTATTTGCTATTGTTGTCAGTGTTTACTCAGCCCCAAGGTCACCTTCCCCACCAAGGTTCTCATAGCCCTCAAATCCATCTTCCCCATTAGGCCTCCATGCTAGTCCTCTGTCCCAAAAGCCCTTCCTTTTTGTCTATCCATTCTTTAAGGTGGAGATCAAGTATACTACAGAGCCAACCCTGACCACTCCCCACTCAGGCAAAGTTGACCCCATTCCCATTTGTCCACAGTGAAGCCTGTGCATGTCCCAATGCCACTCTACCAGTTCTGATGTACTATCCTTATCCCCTGTTAAATCCAGGCCTCTGTGACCCCAGGGCAAGTGTCTATGCACCCAGCACAGCCTTCCTGAGGTCCTGCTCTATGTCAGGCATGGTGGCCTAGCCCCAACACAGTCCCTGCCTTCAGGACACAGGCAAGAAACTCATCCTCCAGTCTGTGGTAGTGACACATATAATAGTGTGCGGGCACTTTGAAGGAGTCCCTGCCCCTAGCACAGTCCTTGGTAGCTCTTAGGAAATCAGTGAAGAAAGGAAAAAAAGGAGAGAAGAAAGGTCGGAAATAAAAAAGAAAGAAAGAAAAGGAGAAAGAGGGAGGAAAGAAAGAAAAAAAGTTGAATTGGGACCATAGAAGCACTTGAAGAGTTTCCCTGGAAGATATTAACCACGATGAAAAGGAATCACTTCCACCTTATTGAGAAACTTCCGTGCTGGCTCCTTGAACACAGTGACTCCCAAAGATTGGTCAACATGGTGTGGGAGACCTTTTTTCACTGTGTGAGTGAATATTTGAAATGCAAATAATTTCATATTTTAACATGTGTTAGAACTAAACGTCCAGCCTGTCAGAGCTTTCTCTTCACAGATATTTTAGCTTTGTTTAGCACAAGTTTAAACAAATTACATGTGAGTGATATTTGGCAGGGGGAGGACTCTGATTTCGGGGCAAGGAGATCCTATGAGGAAATACCTGCCTAGTGCTACCACCAGGAAGGGACTGCAGAAGCCAAAGGGGCGCACCTGGCCTGCAATCTACCTGACCGTACTCAGGAGTAGAAAAGGGCCTCTGCATCCACTTTTGGTCTTCAGACTTCTAAAGTCTCACAAACATGGTCCCAGTTCCTAGATGCAGTGATCAAGGCCCAGAGGAGTAAAACAAGCCATCAGTATTTCACTGATTTAACTGTAGAAGAGGCAGCCTGACCGAGTACACTTTTTAGATCAACTTTGTCATTGCAGTTGTGGCACTTGTGTCAGAAAATAGCATATGTGGTCATTCTTTTCAGCCTAAAATGCAAATCCTTAAGGAATTTCACTGGGACCCAGCAATTCCATATATGAGCAATAGGGGGAGAAATGATGAAATGCCTCATTCATATCTTCCTTGACGAGGTAAACCTTTAAAATATATATTATCAAGTTATGGTCACGATGGGATCATACCTCATTCCAAATAGAAATGCTACCTCTGGGATGTTCATCCTGGGAAACCATCAGCTTCCAAAAAGAAAAATGTTCAACCTGCTCATTATCTTACAAATAAATGACTTTGTTCTTCTCTCTCTTCTTCTCAGGCTTATTTACCTTTGGATTGTGCCAGACTTCCTCTACCCTGTTATTGCAGGATATTGTCCCGACATGCTGCAATGTAAAGCAGTGCAGATCAGTTGCTTGACTGAATGAAACTATGTGTTTGCAGCATCGCTCTCCCCCTACCCACTATAGAACTTGCCTTGTGTGTTAGCCGTAGTTTTATTGGGGGTGACAGTGAAAACTTCTTTCCTGGCTCTTACCCTTCAACTGATCAGTGAACTGCTATTCTCAGTTCAGAAAGCACATCTTGAGGGGAGTCATCCTGGATTCAGTCAGGAGTTTCTGTGTGAGGTCCTAATAAGTACCATTTGCCTTTCTTTTGAAATCAGCACGTATCAGAAATGTAATTGGACATTCATGTGTGACTGAGTTACGTTTTGTTTTTTTTTTATTGGTCTCTAAACATCCTGAAGGCTGATCTTTTGTATGCTTTTGCTTCTGTCCAGTGACTATCAGGCCCAAAACACAATTGACTTTCAATTAATAGTTGTTGAATTTATTGATTGAATGAGTGAATGAATAGAGTGCCTGAAATACAGGCAATTATAATGAGATGGTATCAGTGAGCTGAGATCAGAATAAATTTATTTCTCTGTTTCTGGGCACACAATTGAATTCCATTTCCCAGCCTCCCTCACACTTAAGATATGGTCATGTGACTTTCAGGCTAGTGAATCATGACTTCTAAATCTAGGCTGTAGCGTTCTCCAAGTTACACTTCTCTGAGGCCTTTCCCCCTTGTGGCTGTCTGGGATGGCGACCAGCATGGCAACCTTGGAAGCAAGCATTAAGGATGGCAGACTGCTAGGAGACCATTTGTAAAGAACTACAGGAAGTAGAGCCCCCACCACATGTGCACCATCTCCAGAGTGTTAAGCTGGATGCTGAATCAAATGAATGTCTAATGAGTCTGAATCTTTATGTGCATGGAGTCTATTTGTTACAGCAGTTTGTGTTATGTGAACTAATAAGCCCCTACCCAATGATTCTCAACTAAAGACTTTGGAGACCATATTATAATTTTGTAGGAGAAGGGATAACTGAAAAATACTTCCTAAGTGACTAAGGCACTTCTGCCTCCATGTTCCCACATTATAATCACTATCCTACACACTGTCCGCAGTTTGCATATAAGCAAGGATTTACATTCTATTTGACTAGAGCAGGGGTCTCCAAACTTTTCAGCCCGCGGGCCGCATTAACTATCAAACAGCAGTTTGGGGGCCGACTACACACTCGAGGTCCAAATAAAAAATCAAAACATAGATGATAAGAATCAAACCACAGGCCGTAGTTTGGAGACCCCTGGACTAGATGATAGCTTTTACAGATGCGTGGGATACACACTTTCATCCACAAGTGTGGACACAGGAGGCACACACAACAAAATCATGGTTCATCATCTGTAGTACCTGTGTACTACATTTCCTTTCAGAGCACTCAGAATGTCAGCAGTGATAACTGCCATACTAGTCCCTGTGGAGGAGAGATGTAAAAATCCTGGTCAGTGTTCTCAAAAGAGACAGGACAGTGAAGTAGAAAGAGAACAGAATTGAAGTGTGAAAGCTTCCAAGGAACTTGCCAGCAGGGAGACCTGGCCAGATTATTTCCCCTCTCTCTTGATTTGTTAAAAAGGGATTTGAATCTGCAACTCAAGATTGCTGTAAGGGTATATGATTCATGGACCATGACCAAGTGTTGCACATGCTATAACAGAATTAGGCGCAAAGGACTTGGGAAACAGCCTGTGGATATAGAAAGTCAAGAGGAGGGACAAGGATAACTTAGATAGGAAATAATGATCCCTCCCATAGCAAACATGGCATTCAAATGAGAGAGGGTAGAACTGTTTAGAGATGAGCAGGTAGAGTCTCATGGATACTCTGTCCTTGAACTGAATGCAAAAATAAATAAATAAACACAAAGGCATAGAGGAGGGGAAAGCTACTAGGAGACTATCAGATCATCATCAAACATTTCTTAAATGCCAATTAAATGAGTTGGCACTCTAAAGTTTGCAAAGCTGCTCCAGACAGACAGACGGTAGCACAGTGAAGTCGAAACCATCTTGGACTGGAAGAGCCAAGATTCTAGACTCTGCTGTGTAATTAACTATATATTTGACCATGGAAAGTCACATCCACTCCCCAAGCCTCATCTTCTCATCTGAGAAATGAGGATATTGGCAAAATTATTTCAAATTTATTTTCCTAATCTTAATGTGTGATTCCATTTCCATGGTCCTCCAAGGTCATCTTCTTTTCTTTTCTTTTTTTCAAGCCAAACGGCATCTCTTCATGTAGCCTGTAGAGGGCACTAGACTAGGAATTAGAAAACCTTTTTTCTCTTCCCAGCTCCACCCCTGGCCCATTGTGTGACCCTGGTCACATTGCTTCACCTCTCCATATCTCAGGTCCCCATCCATAAAACAGAGGGACAAGCAAACTTTTCACCTACAGCTAAGGGGTGTAGCCAGAGTTAATACCTTCCTTTGAGCTCAGCAGATGAAAGGCACTGAAAAAAGTACAAAGAATTTTTATGTGCTATTGACTTTATTTTCTGTGGGGACGGGAATCCAGCTGGAGGGCTGCTTTCTCTGAATCAAAGGGCAGGAACCCAGCAAGTTTCTCAGGTTCAGGGCCGTAGCCCGGGCTGTGTCAGTTGACAGTGCCAGCCAGCCCTCCTGTTCAGTTTCCTTTAACCTGGTGCTCCAGGCAATAACTGTGCAACAACGCTGCAGTTTAACAAAGTGCTCTTTGTCCCACCACTGTGCTCATTTCGCAACTGCCCAGGTACTGTGTTGGAGCCTGTAGGAAGAATCAAATAGTTAATGAGGGAAGGGTTTGGCATGACCTCCACAGATCAGACCAGCAAGCCCCAACAAGAAGGCATTCTGTCTCTCCTGGATTCCGACCTACCCTCAAACATACAAGTGTCACCGGGAGGGATGAGCCACCTTTCCCAGCAGGCTGTAATACCAGCTTGGCTTTTATCAAGGCATTGGTGAGCTGTGTTTTGTTGATGGTCTTATGCCACCTATTTTCCCAGGGATGTAGTGTTTGCTACAGAGTCCTGGACTTTGTGTCAGCTTTGAAAGCTACAAGCACCTTTTCAGTTCTTATTAAGCCCTTAATATGATATGAATAGGGGAGCTATTAGACTAAAGAGCCGTAGTCGCCTCCGAGGAAAACATCCATCACCAACCCTTATGTGGTCCCTGAACTTCTAAAAGGTGTCATCTCTCTGGGGTGTATCTGGTGAGAGTTCTCTCGAAGACGCCAAGAAGCCGATGCATTCGACTGGGGCTTAGCAGGGCATTTTCTAACTATTACAAATGGCCTCATCTAGCATCTCCATTTCACCTACGAGATGAGTCTTAATTAAATTTGCCGAGGTTGGAGCCTTTGTCCCCAGATGTGGCGCTGACAGAGATTGCTGACATAAATAATGTGAGCTCCGAGTGCTAGCCAGGGCGACCACTGTGGCTTTCAAAATGTCATTTCCAAGAAATCCTGGGGGTGTTCGGCTCCCCTCTTTCTAATCTGGGAAGGGAGCCGTGGGCAACAGCAGTCCAGGTGACACTAATGCTTTTTGACAGAGCATTCCTGCTGGACAGGTGTGCTACCTGCCGCCACCTCCAACAGAGAAGGCAGCCGCTGTCAGCAAGGATGGGGGCCCTGAACCGGAGGTACTTCTTATAGAAGTCTTGAACTTGATGTGCTTGAATAGAATAGGTTTCCTTTACAACTACACACACACACACACACACACACACACACACACACAGACACGGTTATGAGTGTTTGCCTTCTTTGACTAGTATTCCAGGAAACGGTCCAGGTAGTGAAATCTCCCCGTGGCTTCCTGGTTCCGCATTCCTGCCTTGTTCTCCCACTCTGAACTGGAGCCAACAAGAGAGGCGTTCTCACTCTGGAAGCTTTTGGCTCATTACAGCCCAGGCTGATTTCAGCTGGCTCGGGGTGGGTTGTATTCCAAGAGCTGGCTGGTAAAAGCCACTGCAAAGTCTCCAACGGGGCACTCATCACCCTTGTGGATATTTCCGTCTCAACCCTGGCTTCAATTTAACTGACAGCTCTGCCTCCATACCCCACCCCGCTCCACCTCTTTCCAGTGGCCTCTACTCTGGCTGCAGAGAACAAATGGTCATTTTCCAGAGATTCCATACTTCCTGGCTTCTTTGATGTCTCGTAGCCTGGACCTGCTGTGCCTGGAATGCCTGTCACCCCTCCCAGGCTGGCAGATGCCATCGTAGCCTTCAGCACAGGGTCTAGGAATAAAGAGGTAGAGTCCCAGACTCCCTGGCAAAGCTGGGCAAAAAGAGCTAAGGCTTCTGACCAAGACAAATGCAACCTTACTAAAAGCTCTTAATCCTAGCTGTGTGACTCAGGGCCGATCGCTTTCTCTCTCTGAGAATCAGGGGGACATCAGATCGTCTCTCTGGCAGTGCTGTGGAGACTAAACAAGAATGCAGGGAGCATAGCGTTTGCTACTCAGTAAGACACTCCAGACATACTACTCATCCCCTTGTCCTTCCGGCTTCCTCTGGACTCCAAACGCCATAGATGCCCACCAATCATCATGCCAGTCACCCTGTCTTGCAGTAATTGGTGCCTTTCTCACAAGACAAGTAGGAAGTTCCTTGGAGGTATGAATGGTTTTTTGTGTGTGGTTTTTTTTTGTACTTAATAAAGTTTTGTTATTCCAAATGTACAGTTGGTGAGACTTGTTGGCTGTGCATCTTCCCCAGCACCTGGGACATCCCCACCTCAGTGTTTCTGGTGTAAATTGCCTGAACTCTGTGCTTTGGAACTCGTTTAATTTCTTTACTGAGGAGCTCCTGAAGGGCTGGCCCGGCTAAGGCACTTCAGTCTCTCAGAGACAACCGCTGGCAGGTGGGAACTTCCTTACTGAGTTTGTCATAGGCTGCGTTGTCAAGCAAGACGAGGTTAGTCAGCTTGTCCTGAACTCCGCCTCTGGACTGCTTCTTCTTTTGGGCCTTGCCTCCCGATTCGTTCACTGGGTCTTTCTTGGCTGACTTTCCAGCCTCTTCTTCTTATCGTCCTTGGGTGGTATAGTGAAATGCAGAGAGCAGTCATGCCCACTATGGCCTCACCGAGATGTCAGACAAAAGGCGAATGGCCCTTTTACTCTCTGTGCCCCAACAGGCCGGCTGGGACCCAGGGGGGCATTCCATGTACAGTGAGTGAAGGAGCCACGCAATAGCAGGAAGTTGTAAAGAAAATGTTTTTCTTTCTTTGCCTCAGAGAAAAGTATGTTATCTTTGAGTTCCCCACCTCCTGAAACCAGCCTTATCTGAGTTTTCTGAACTTCAGATGCCTTCCAATGTCAGTTCTGAACTGGGTAGTTCAGGCGAGCGTGGGTATCTCGATCGAGAATGTCCCTCCTACATGCCACGGATGCCTGTGCTGGTGCACAAAGTTGAAAGGCGAACCTCTGAGCAGAGTTCAGCCGTCCTGTTTCTGACAGCCCGGCTTACATATGGCTGAGAGTCCGTCAGCATGGTCAGCACGCCCCACATTACAGACCTGACGTGCAAGTGGCCACCCGGCCGATGGAAGGCAAGTCAAGCCCAGGTCTTAAAGGAGCAGGAAACAGAAAAAAAGGTCCTGCTCTCTGGCTTCCCCACCATCTCGTGAGCATCTCCATGTATTGGAAGTACTTGGAAGTCGAGTGACCTCAAAGTCCCAGGTTATTCATCCTTCTTCACATCAGTGTTCTCATCAATTAAGTGGGAAAATAACACTTTCTACAAAGTAAGGATATTGTGTAGAAATAGCCTCACAATATCAGATAACTAATTGGGGTCTGTTTTCCCCTGTGTAGACCCAGCCCTGACTCATACATCTGCTTTAATTGCACAACCACTCTGAGGACGTTTTATTAATGGCATTAGGCAGATGGGCCGGCTTGGTGTCCTGTATGGTTCCAGGAACAAGACAGTTGCTAGCTGCGTACATCTGTGTTAATGTTTCTTACACCACTATGCTGGTGATGTGCTGTGGCTATCCTAAATTAAGGACATCACAGAATAAAGATGTACCTACCTTTTTGATGACCAAAGGCTACTAAAATGTTTTCTACGACAGCAGCGTTCTAGGGAAGGAGGCCTCAAAGATTATTTTGACCGATATGGGCAATTGTTATAAGCTCTAGAACACCAGTGCTTGAAAAGATGTGTGTCATGATTGGTTCTACGATTTAGAAGGAAATTAGGTGACGTTAACAAAGATGGATTAGAGGCGAGAGACACTCATGGCTGAGAGAGTAATTAAAAGGCTTTAGTACTGATCAGAATGAGAGATGATAGGATCCCGACCTAGGCCACTGTCAATGAGAAGAGAAAGGAGACTGAACAACATATATTTTGAAAGTAAAAACTGGGGAAGCTGCGATGGCTTAGCAAGTTAAGCACTCACTTTGCAGCCCCAAGAATCGAGGATTGAATCTTAGCCTTGGCCTGTATGGATTCATATGCTGAACTGGGGTGAGCTTCCCATGCGGGAGGCCCCCAGCCTGGTTCCCACCCTGCATGGCCCCCGCCCATCTGTGTGGAATGAAACCATGTCAAAAGCTGGTGATGTACAACTATGGAGGCTGCTCTGGGCCCTCCGCCTTCGCTCTGTCTCTCTCTGTCTCTGTCAACAACAATAAAGCAAATCTTTAGGGGAAAAAAGAGAGTAAAAACCACATGGGTTGAGGACCAATTTTACAAATGGAGATAGAGGAGAAAAGGAAAGAAAGCAACAATGGCTTCTATTAACACCATTTAATATTTTAAAAGCCCTCTTTTCTTGAAAAGACAGATATACTCATCCATCTTTATAAAATAATATTTGATTGGGAAGACTTTCTTCTTAAGACATCTGTTTTTATGATTTAAATCACCCCTCACCCCCAACTGTCATTACATGAAAGCACTGGGTTGACCACGCCACAGCCCTGGGCACTCATTTCCCTGGCTCATCACACGTGAGCGTTGAGCACCTTACATTGCTGAAATGGCAGCGCCCCACTGCAGGAAGACCTGGCCCCAGCCTGGCTCACCAAAGGTACCATCCTGAGGCCACGGTCTAAATCCCAACCCACCCGGGACTGATACATTATGGGACTCTAGCCCTGACCCACGAGGCCAACTCCAAATACGTACTTACAGCAGGTCCATGGTCAGCTTCTCGGCTACTTTTTACTAGAATAGAATGGTTGTCCTGTGTTTGCAGAGCACAAGAATTCAGTGAAAACTGAGTTTGGAAGCCCTAGAGTTGAAGGATAGAAACACGAGAATGTGTTCTCCAGAATTCCCTGCTAATTCAATAGCATCGCTCTTGGAAACTAAACAAAGGAAAATAAAGGAGAGGAAGGGAGTCATCACCAGGTATGTTCAAGCAATACGGGGCTTTTTAACTTGTATAGGGCGATGTATCAGTCAGGGTCCCAGTAGGAAACAGAGGGGACACCCAAACCAGGGTAACTTGAAGAGAGCTTTAAAAAGATGCTCTTCATAAAGATGTGGACAGGGTATCAAGAAACCCTAATAAGTGTAATACCTCGGGTTAGTTATAGAGTCAACGCCCCAAGGTCAGAAGGGACAAGGGCATGGGACGTTTATTGGAATCTGGAGTCAAAAAGGGCTGGGTGGAGGCGGGAGCTGAGGGCTTTGGTCAAGAGGAGCATGCTGGGAAAATCATGCCCACTCCTCTCTCCCACTGCCCTCCAATCTCCTGCAAGTGCCCGCCCCTGTCCGAGCCCTGCCTCACCAGAGACAAGGAAACCTCTTCATTTAGTCCACACAGGTCAGCCTCCTGGAGTATAAATCGGGGTGGGGGGGGTACAGATGGTGTCCAGGCAGCTCAGTTGCTTCCTGGGGAGCCTCACACCCTTCACCATGCTATTCAGTGTGCGTGGCGCTCCTCCGTGCATGGCATCTACCAGGCAGTCATCCTGAGGCTGAGGAGATCAGCACATTTACTGATCATGTCAAAGGAAGTGCTTTGAGAAGCGGCTTTGACAGCAGATTTGAGGATTTGGTTTGTCAGGCTAATGAACGGCAAAGGTTCACCGTGACTTAGGAAGCAATGTGCTTTCACACCCACTACTCTCCCAACACCTGTGGTTTGGAGGAGAGCTAGTGATGTTATCCTCATTTTCCAGGTAAGAAAACAGAGAAAGGTGCTGCTCATCCTAGTCAGTTCACAAAGCTCGATGGGCACATGTCTTCAGATCCATGAGGGCTCCCTGCATGGCCATGCCAGGAAGGCCAGTGATCAAGGCCCATCTTCTAACTTGCTCTTGGAGGAATCAATTAGAGAAAGGAGGACCTCAATTATAGGCTGAATGTTTGTGTCCCCTCAAAATCCCTGTGTTGGAAACGAATCTGCATTGTGGTGGGATTAGGAGGTGGGGCCTTTGGGAGGTGATTAAATCAGGAGGATAGAACCCTCATGAATGGGACTAGTGACCCCATGAAAGAGTCCCCAGAGAACCCCCTTGCTGCTTCTGCCATGTGAGGACACAGCAAAATGGCAGCCATCTATGTACCTTCTGTCTAGGAAGTGGGCCGTCGCCAGACACCAAAGCTGCCCACACCTTGACCTTGAACTTCCAGCCTCCAGAGCTGTGAGAAACAAATTCCTGCTGTTTACCAGCCACCCAGTCTATGGAGTTCTATGATAGCAGCCCGACAGATTAGCAGTCTTTCTAGGGAGCTACTTGTAGGAAGTTGATGAGCTTTGGTCTCAGATACTTTATTAAGACTATACTCTCTTAGCAAGTCCATCCATCAGCAAATGTTTTGAGGTCCTCCCTTATATGAGATATTGTGCTAGCCACTGGATGCAGTACAAGGGGAAGAGGTGGAATTTGGTTTGGAGTGAACATAATATCAGATGAAAATCTAACCCACCCTATGGGAATCTATAGTCTAATGGGGAACCAACCCCAATGCTCAACAGCTCTTAAAGATAAACAAATTTTGATATATGCAAGCAATGAAATAAATACTATACACCAATAAAACCGTTGCTATGTGCTACATCATGGGTGAATCTGAAAAACATGTCAAGCAATAAGAAGTAGAAATTGATGGTTACAAAATAGTCAAGGGGATATAATGTACAATATAGAAATATAATCAATAATATTATAATATCTGTGCACAGTGTCAGATGGGTACTAGACTTATTGGGAGATCACTTCATAAATCATATAAATGTCTAAACGCTCTACACTCTACACCTGAAACTAATATAAAATAATATTGACTGTCAACTGTTACTTCCTATCATTTCTTATGCTATTGGTGATAGCATAGAAAATATAGTCAATGATATTGTAATAACTGTACAGTGTCAGCTGGGTACTGGATCTATTGAGGTGATCACTGTGTGAGGTATAAATGTCTAATCCATATGTTCTTTAGTACACCTGACACTAATAAAAAAATAAATCAAGCACAATTAAACCAGACATAAAGAATATGAGTTGTATGATTCAATTTATATGAAGTTCAAGACCAGACAAACTGATCTATGTTGAGAGAAATCATATTAGTTATCTCTCAGTGAGAAGACCAATTAGGAAGGAATATTGAAGAAACTTCTGGAATGCTGGAAACACTCTATATCTTGAACTGAGGTGTGGTTACACAGGTGCACACACACAAGCAAACAAAAAATTTATCAAGTATTATCTTTAAGATTAGTTCTCTGTCAAAACAATTTAAAAAAAAAAAATAAAATTCTTAAATAAAGCGGGGGGGGCGGGGGGTGAGCCAGGATGGCTCAGTGGGTTAAGTGCTCACTTTGCAGCCCCGGGGACCGAGGATTGAATCCCGATCCCAGCCTGTGCAGACCCATATGCTGAACTGGGGAGTGCCCCCAGTTCAGTTCTCTCTCTGTCTCTGTATCTCTCTCTCTCTCTCTCTCTCTGTATCTCTCTCTCTCTCTGTCTGTCAAAACAATTTAAAAAATAAATAAATAGAATCCTTTAAGATTAGTGCAGTGTATGTTTATAAATCCTACCCAGTTTTTAAGACATCTAATAGGGAACATTACAGTGAAATGTGCGTACTCTCACATTGCTGACCTCCCGGCACTTTTATCCTTTCCTGGGAACCCCTGAGCATCTCACTGGCATGTGGGCATTGCTGAGTGACAAACCTAAGTTCAAGTCCCAGGTCTGCCACTTCCTGATGTGTGACTTTGAACAAGTCCCATACTAAGGTGACCAGATTTTAACATTGGTAAAGCGGGACACCATTGACCGGGGGGGGAGGGGGTTCTTGATTAAAAATTTGGTCTATCTCCCGCCATTCCCTAGCTTGTGGTGCATTCTTTCCAAAATTCGGGACTTTTTTAAAACACCGCAGGACGCAGGACAAATTGTTAAAAATCGGGACTGTCCCGCCAAAAGCGGGACATCTGGTCACCTTAATTCCTCTGATCCTGAATTGTGTCCTCTGGAAACCAAGCCCCTATGTACCGTGTTGACTTCCTGGCATGTGGAGCATGCTCAGTAAATCTAGGTGTAGTCCTTGTCACTCTAGCTGCTAGTCCCCTTCCATGCCACTTTACCTGGAGTGAGCTAAATTCAGAGAGAGAGAGAATGAGAGGAAGGGAGGCAGAGGTTATGGGTAGGGTCTGAAAACGATCCTGCTCTTTTCTCTTTGCCTCCCAGAAGTCTCGTGGAGGCAAGTTTGAGGCTGACTTCAGCAGAGGAGGCGGTCGACTGGGAAGGTGGAAGGCAGGCAGCCTGCCTGGCCTGTGGGCCTCTCGCCTTGCCAGGCGACGGCAGCTGCCCCTGTGCACTGACCTGCCGCGGCAGAGGCGTGGGGCTCTGGTGGGCTCATTAGTGGCTTCCTCAGCCACAGCCCTCACAAATCTGACCTGAGTTCTTCACAGCATCAACGTGCCCTAAGGCAAGAGGTGCGGCCCCATGGTGTCTGCTAGCCAGCTGCTTCCATAATAGAATATTGATCTCCACCAGGAGAGACGCGAGCCCCACACACCACACACTGACCATGAAAGGCAAGCCCTGGGCAGGTGGCAAATCCATCAACCATCAACCTGAGATTAGCAGGCAATTAGGATGCGGTCCCTGGGTTACCATCACTCAGGGATATCAAGGTGATTGTGTAAGACGAGAAAGAGAAAAACAACAAGAAAACACCACCAAAAAAATGTTGGTCAGGTCAGAATTATCTGATGAAGATGAGGCTGGAGGCTATAGCACAGGGGTGTTCAACCTTGTGGCTTCCCTGGGCCACATTGGAAGAAGAATTGTCTTGGGCCACACATGAAATACACTAACATTAATGATAGCTGATAAGCTAAGAAAAAGAAAAAAAATCTCATGAAGTTTCAAGAAAGCTGACGAATTGGTGTTGGGCCACGTTCAAAGCCACGCTGGGCTGTGTGTGGCCCACGGGCCGTGGGTTGTACAGGCTTGCTCTAGCCGCATAAGCCCTGGACTTGCAGTCAGGAAAAGAAGTGCCTCTCTATCTAGAGAGCTATGTCCGTGCCTTGGTTCTAAAGCAGTGGTTTGCAGTCCTGGCTGCGGAGCTTTTAAATCTACTACTACCAGAACCACACTCCAAAATAATGACATGGAACCTTCCGAGGTGAGACCCAGGTAGCCGCAGTTTTTAAGGCTTGTCCTGCTTCCAGGGCGCAGTGGAAAACCATGCAAAGCGAGGTTCTGCACTCAGAGATCTACGGCAGCGATTTCAAGCTTCGGCGTGCAGGCCGGTCACCTGGAATCTCATGACAATGTGACTTCATATGTCTGACATGCTGCAGTTTTCACAAGCAACCAGCCAGATGATGTCACTGTGGCTAGTCTTGGGGCAATATTTTTATTTTTTAAGATTTATTTGTATTGTTTTCAACAGAGAGAAAGAGAACAAGAGATACAGAGACAGAGAGAAGGGGGAGGGCCCAGAACAGTCTCCATAGTTGCACATCATTGGTTTTTCCACATAGTTTCATTCCACAGGTGGGCATGGGGCTGCACAGGGCAGGAACTGGGCCAGGGTCTCACCCTGGTGAGAACTGAACTGGGGGAGCTCCCCAGTTCAGCATATGGGTCCCTATAGGCCAGGGCCGGGATTCGATCCTCAGTCCGTGGGGCTGCAAAGTGAGCACTTAACCCAGTCAGCCATCCCGTCTTCCCCAGGACAGTATTTTGAGTATGACTCTAAGGTACTTTGTGTCTCAAACATTTAAAAACTACAACAGCAGGGGCCAGTAGGACTGTCCACAGTGAAGGACATGTTCTCTATCTGTGCTGTCCATCTGGGATAGTAGCCACTGGCCACTTGGGACTAGGAAACTGAATTTTTAATTTTATTTTTATATCTGGAAATTTGTATGGTTGACCCCCTTTAGAGTTATTAAAATTAAATAGCCACAGGTGGCTAGTTGCTACCAGAAGTCTAGAGGTTTTAAAGCATGAAATATGACAGGGCTAAGAAAGGCTGTTTGTGGTGATGCCGGGAAGGCTCAGCAGGTTGAGCACTTGCCTTGTAGGCACGGGGTCTGAGGACTGAGTCCTGGTCCAGGCCCCAGCCTATGCAGACCCATATGCTGAATGGGGGCGTGCTTCCCATGTGGGATGCCCACAGTTTGGTTCCCAACCTGTGTGGCCCCACATCTACCTGTGGAATAAAAACTATGTCGAAACTAATGATATACAGTTGTGGAGACTGCTCTGGGCCCTCCCACTTCTCTCTCTCTGTCAAATAGTAAAAATAAATCTAAAAAAAAACAAAAATAGCAAAGAAGGAAGGAAGGAAGGAAGGAAGGAAGGAAGGAAGGAAGGAAGGAAGGAAGGAAATGGTGTTCATAACATATTCCCATGGGCAGGATCACACTTACTCCCCTCCCAGAATAAGCCCCGATGCATGATGCTAGGACTTTCTCTTCCTGGCTCAGATTAAGCCCAAAGTCTAAACGAACATGAATAGAATGTTGGTTCTGGGAGTATCACAGAGGGAAGCAGCTAGAGCTGTCACTAGAAGTTGTGCTGGGCCTCCTAGAATAGGGGGAGGAGTTGGGGCTTTACCCCCAGGGTAATGGCAAAGGTAAGGCGGTGCTGTTCTGGCCACATGGAAGGGAAAATACTTGCTACTTCCTGGACTAGTGGGGACGGCTGCCAGAGGCGGTATCATGTAAGCTGAGTCTTTAAGGATGGGTAGAGATGCACCAGGAAGCCAAATCAGGGAAGGAGAATGGGCAAAGGAGAGAAGGCAAAGATGAGAAAGTGATGCGCACCACTTGTGGGATGGACGGGGGGCGAGTGAGACGCCAGGAGGCTTGAGAAGTGCAGCCTCAACAAAGGACAACAAAAGACAGAACACAATGGTGACGAGGGCTCCTTCTTTCAAAATAACAGGCATTATCATTATTGTGATGACATTTTAAGAGGTGGCTCCCAAACTGGGCCATGGTACGGTTACAGAGGTTGCACACTGCTCAACTCCAGGAGTGGCTCTTTGCATAAATACAATCTAAGCAGTATCTTGTGGAGTGAGATGTCCCAGCTCTGCCACATTTCATTCTTTAAAAAAAAATTATATTAAAGTTCACATAAACTTCATGAGAATGGAGCCTTCTGACAGATGTCTATAAAATGAGCCCCAAATTCTAGGGGCTTCAGTTTCTGATAACCAAGTGAGAATTATGAGCCTCCTCTATGCCAGGTACTATTTCAATGCTTTAAATATGTCATCTCATATTTCTCAAGCATTCCTGTGAGGAAACATAGCTGAGACATTAAGGTAGTATAAGTAGAAACTGTTAGAGCTAACCTACACCGTCTTGACTGATTTCTACATGCATGCTCTGTCCACTACTTGATACCTTTGAAGGTGTTATGAGGAAGCCATTCGTCTGTTTCAATATTTTACAACCCTACCGGAAATCAGTTATTTGCCTGTGATCAGGACATACTCGGTCAGACATCACAAGGCTTTGATGTGGCTGAAATTATATTGACTTACTGTGGCAACACGAGTTATCTCACGCCCATTAGAACCTCTCTTGGCAGCAGTATCGGCCTTAGATTCATTAGAAAGAGAAAGTAATTGCTTTAAAATGTCTGTTTATTTGGCACCTTACCAAAATATGACTACCTGGGGGGAAGAGTAATAAAATGGATCCTTGGTGGTACATTTACCACAGCCAGCCAGAATCGTAATTGTATGTTTGCATATCTACATACCACCCTCAGCTGTCCCACAGGCAGCTCACTCAGCCTCTCTTTGTTAATGCTCAACACCATCTAGATCTCTCTGGGCAATCTAATCCACAGCAATAGCTTTACACACCACATACATGCTAGTTATGCCTACGTCTGTTACCTCCTTCCTTAATATCACTTCATAGCAGCTAATACCTGTGAGATTTCTTACACCTTCTGGCTTAACATGTCCAAGACCAAACACATCCCTCCTCCTACAATCTTGTTTCTTTTTTCTCTTGTGTACTTTTTGTGAGTGAATGAGACCTTTACCCACATGGCCACCCAAGCCAAGAACCTGGGTGTGTTTGATTCCTCCCTCTTTCTCACCATCTCCAATCCTCCCTGCTATCTACTCATTCTCACTTTTTTGGGGGGAGTGGGGGGGGGCGGTTGGGGTGGTTAGGGTTAAGATCTGCTACATGTAGCCGAAAGCATAAAGAAATAAACCCAATGATTTCAATAACTTCGGTATTTAAAGATCTTCCCAAGGTAGAAAGTCTGAGCTGAACATGGCAATACAATGGTCATCGAGGGGTCCAAGCTCCTTCCTTCTCCCTGTGATGTAGCTTTCAGCTTCCATCACAAGTGTCACCTCTCAGATGCTGCTGGAGTGCCTCGCCCACATCCATATTATAGGCTATAAGAAGGAAAAGGACAATGGGGTGGCATGGGAGGGGAAAGTCCAGCTAATTCCGTTTCCTTTCATCAGCCTTCCCCGGAATTTCACATGACACTCCTGCTAATTCTCATTGGCCGTAACTTAGTGCCAGGCAGACTCATACATACAATCTTGTAGCTGGGTGGCCTGCTACCCCATCAAACAAGAGGCTGTGCTGCTAAGCAGAAAGAGAACAGATCTTCGAATATAATTCGCTGTTTCTGGCATCACAAGCATTGCTGTTTCTACCTGCTTTACATTTAACACACCTGCCTGCGTCCCTACCTCATGCTGTCATTGTTCTAGGTGAGGCCCAACCCCAGAGGAATAGCAACTTAAATGACCACTGAAAAAAACCTGTACCTAGCAAGGAAAACAATCTTGACCTAACTTGGAATGGCTCTTTCCAATTTGCCTGCTTCCACTGAAAAAGCTCTTAGTTCAAACGGAACAGTGAGGCAAGAACGACTAATGTTTCCACCTGCCCCTCAATTTAACAGCCAGAGATTCCACATGTCAGACAGGAAAGGGCTAGGAAGGAAAATGTGCACGATGATAAATAATTGATGTTAATACCAACAACGAAAGCAAACAATGGTGATAAATGACATGGCAGAACTGAGGAAATGGTTGCACTGTTATAGCTTGATTTCAAGCAGATCGACTCTATAATCACCCAACTCAGTTTCATCAGGAATCTATCAGCGTCAAAGCACCTGGGCTGTCAGTCTTCGGTGTTTACGACCAGTGGGTGTCTAAGTAACACCAGCTGGCTACCCATCCATCAGCTAGTTCACCAGGCTGGGCTTTCTGTCATCATCTGCAGACAACATGAAACATTGTAATGGGCTTTATGCCTCTCTTCTACCTCATTATTCTCATAGAACCCCCTGACCTCTCTGTACCCCAGGATCTAGCCCAGTGCCTGGCCTGTAATATCCCCAGAAATGATTATTGCACAAGACTCAATTAAACACGAAGCTTGATCCAGTGGATTATTAATTCTTAGTTGTACTCTGTAATCAAATGAGCAGTCAGTCATACAGGTCACTAAACTCAACCTGTCACCATGTGAGCCCACATTGCCATTGTGTAAATGGTTAATAAAGTACAGCATCGTCTCAAAAAACTTCTGATGGGTCAAGTCTAGGTATGCATACTTACCGGCATGAGGCTTAGGCCTACCTATTCACCTTCTATTTCCTTATCTTCTAAATGGGAGTAATAATACAGATCTTACTCTATTTTTGTAAGAAATAAATAAAATAATCTATGTAAATGGCCAAGCACATTTTGTGGTTCTTAAGAAAAGGTACACATCCCATACTACCCTCCAATATACACAATATGCACATACTTTTTCCAGATGGTATTTATAATATTTCAGACCTTAAAGGAATGGAAGTTGACTTAAGCCTCACAAGACACTCAAGAGAGAGTGTATCACCATGAGAAACAGGAGCTCAGTGTCACCAAGATGACAGGGGGAAGAGTCCAGATTTAATCCCATGTCTCTCTTATTGGAAATATTCGAGGACAGCAAATAAGTATTTGAATATGGGCATGATTGGAGAACACTTAAGTTCCCTTTCCAAGTAGTGCCCTGACTCTGGAATCTAATTTTTGTGACAAGTAGAAGAAAAATCAGCTCTTATGCAGAAGCTAGAAGGGTGACCTGGTGGAAACAGAATAGATGCAGGAGTCAGTGTGTGTGTGTGTGTGTGTGTGTGTGTGCGTGTGCGTGTGCGTGTGCGTGTGCGTGTGCGCGCGCGCACGCGTGCGTGTGAGTGCAACTTCAGTAGCCTGACGCAGACATATTTGAGGAGTTGGGGGAGGGAGTATTGCCCTGTAATGGAACAGAAATGAGCCCATTGCCTGAACACATACTTTGTGCCAGAAATTCTACTAACAGCTTCATCTCTACCACCTGTAATCCACCCAGCAAACAGGCAATGTCAGTTTGATAGAACCTTAATTTATGATTGAGAAACAAGGCTTAGAGACATTGAGCATTTACCTAGCATTCAAACACTGGTCCGTCTTATTCCCAAGCCCCTTATCTTTTGACAATATCTGTGAGGGATACAAATACAATACTTGGGTGGCCAACACAAAGCATGGCCTACCTTACTCCTTGTGGTGGTTTTAAAATATGTCCACCAAGTCTTTGATACTCCTCCCTTCAAATGGTAAAGCCTCAGTTCCATCTCATTGAGTATAGAATAGATAATATGTAGAACATGACAAAGAAAATGTGTGATGTCTGAGACTCAGGAATAAAAAATCATGTTGGCTTCTCTCTTTCTTAGGTCACTCTGGGGGAAGTCAGCTGACACATGGTGAGGACACTCAAGGCGCCCTGTGGAGAGGTCCACATGGTGAGAAGCAGGCTGCCAGCAAGCCACTGAAGCCATTTCCAACTGCCATGTGAGTCAGCCCCTTGGGAAAGTGCATCCCCAGCCCTTGTCAAGTTTTCAGATGACCACATCCCCCATGGACATCCTGAGGGTCGCCTCGTGAGAAATCCTGGGGCAGAACCAGCCCAGTGCACGATTCCATGATTCCTGAGTCACAAAAACTGGGAGATCATAGATGCTTGGTTGGTTTGGGTTTGGTTTTTTTGTTTGTTTGTTTTTTAAGCCACCAGGTTTTGGGTTGATCTATCACACATGACAGATAACCAAGACACTCATCCAGAAGTCAAGAAAGTAGCTGGGGAGGAGGTGGGACCAGCACTCTGAAATCCTCAAGCAGTGTTCTATCCACCCCCTCAGTCGGCCACCCTGGCCACCAACTGTAAAGAATCAGGCCAGGCAGTTCCTTCTTCCTTAACCCACTCAGCCTGTAGTTGTCAGTGGTTGAGCCATGTGCCCTCAGTCTGTAGGAAATCATCATTGGAAAGGGACCCACTATTCTGTACTATAGACTCTATAGCATGAGCGCCAAGTAGAGACGCGCTCCATACAGAAGCTGGTAGCATGTTATGGAGGAAACAGAATGGACTCAGGAATCGTGGCACCTGGGCTGGAGTCCCAGATCTGCCATGGCTGATCATGGCGGACACATTATTTAACATCCCTATAGCTTAGGTGTTCCCATTTACAAAGTGAGGCAATAGCTTCCAGTTTGCAAGGTGGTTATAAGGATGTACGAAAATAACTTTTAGAGATTTTCTAGCACATTCATCCATTCAGCAAACACTTCGTCATCTGTTAGGCACTCTGTTAATTACGGTGAGGCTAAGACACACAGCACCGTACCCTCAGAGCTTTCAGAGGAAAATCAACATAATTAAGTAATCATTTTCTTAAGTATGGTAAAATGTGTGACACGTAGTAGATACTCAAGAAATATTTGGATTTTCCTCCCTTTTACCTTCTTCTATTCCATTATCTTGGTCGTGGTGATGGGGGTGGGGATGGTAGTTTTTCTTTAAGAAAAATCCATCTCGTTTGTCTTAGGATAGAACCTCTGGTGACTAAAAGCATGCTCAGAATCTCCCACTGTTTCCTGGCAACAACTCTTCTCCATCATCCAGATCTTTTATTTGTTTAAAAACATAATGTTTATCTTTCAATTCACTAACAAGATTTGACACTGGGGTCAGTCTTCATAATGGATATTAGAAGCTGAAGTCTATCAGTGACAATGGGCCCAGCCATGTCCTTGATTTGAGAATGTGCTCTGGCCCTGCTTCCTGGAAGAACACGCAAAGGAGGGTGAAAACCAGTTTTTTCCGAGTTTTCTCTAAAACAACATCACCCAAAAACATGCACAACCAATGATTCAAATGGCAACAAAATCCTCAGGCTATTGTGAACCCCATGAGGTGAGGGGACTGAGTAGGGGTCCCAGGGACAATGAGTAGACTTGCTCAGATTTGCAGGGCTCTGCAGATGATACCGAAGCCAGAAAACTGTCCTGCATCTCCCAATGGCATGGCTTTTTGCTTTTTGTCCATAGGTGACACTTTTACGTGGTACCTCTGTTCTCATCATTAATTGGTTCTGGGAGGTGAGACAAGTACCAAACAAACAATTAGGACTGGGACAAAATTTTCCCATCAAAATGAATCTAGCACCAAATTTGATGAGCTTCAAAGCAGTCGAGCACCAAGGTAGGACTATATTTGAAATGGTGGCACTGTGGCCAGGAAATGACAGTGGCCACCAGCAAGCGCAAGTTCTACAAACTAGTGCGGTGGTCTTTGTTCAATCTTGTTTCTCCTTCCTGAGACTCAGTCTTCTTGGACATAAACAAAAGGCAATAGATTCCATAAACCTTTTTCCTAATCCAAAGTGACATGACCACTGTCCCTTTTCAACAGTAATTGCTCCCACTGTTGAGCACTCTGCCCATGTCCTGCTTTGGGCTATATTCCCATTATTTTTCTAATCTTCAAACTAATCCTGTGATGAGTGGCATCCTTATGCTCATTTTATAGGCACAAACAGTTGGTTGAGGCCAAAGGGAGAGGCCAGGCTGGATTGTGGACTCGGATCTGTTCTGCTCTAACCTCTGTATTCTGGATCCTGGACTTACCACATGACAAGTTATTCCAGAAGCACTCAGGTAAAGGCTGATGTCGTAGGTCACCCATGAAAGAATACAAAAATAGAAAATGATATTCAATCAAAAGCAGGTGTTAATATGATTTTCATAGGATTTGCTAATCTTTTTAATCTGGTTTTAATCTAATTTGTTTCACCTCCCATCTTACCAGTGCATCATCTCAGAGGACAGAATTGATGAACAGGATTTGTTGTAGGAAAACAAAAAGATATCAACAAGAATAAAGAGTATACTCTTGGCTGGGAGGACTCTGAATATTTGTGGGCCCAGAGCAGTTTGTTTGGTCCATTTTATTGAGCTCCAGTATAATCAGAAGTTGAGGGGTCCCCTTGGACTGTAATGATTTTGATTTTTTTTCTACAAGAATTGCTGAGTGCCTTTTACGCACCAAGTGCCTTTTATGTATGCAAATTACATTATCTCCACCCCTCTAACCAGTGAGGTAGGTGCAATGAACCCCATTTTGCAAATGAGGAAAATAAGGCCTAGAGAAAGAGAAGAAATTTCTCAAGGTCATACTGCAAGTAAGAAGCAGAGGAGGGATTAGAACCCAGGACTACTGGGTTCCCTTCATTACACCAATCCTGCTTCCCAAAGATGCTCATCTCCCATCATTTGCCTGGAAAGGTTCACTCCTCTCCCATTCATGAAAAGGCCACTCAATCTAATAAATCCAAAAACAGACATGAAACATGATGTAATTAAATGAGGGTTTTAGACATGTAGTGGGAAACAGGAATGATCCTGGCAACACAACCCTGAAAATAACAATGAGTGGCTGAAACGAAGAAGGGAGAATCTTTCAAGGATCCTGAAACTGGATATTTTCTAAGGCCCCACCTATGACCAAAAATAAATCATGAACAAGTGAAGATGCCAATCTCCAGGAAACACCAGAGTACAATTCATGCTGGAAATATCCTGGCATTAGGGAGCATGTTGACATTTCTGAGAAATTAAAACAAACCAAACAACCCCAATGATAACAAGAAAGTCCTTGAAAAAGGTATTAAACAAACAAAAAACAGTGGACAGTGGTTCATCAGACAAGTACTGGGACAACTAGCAAGAGAAATAAGAGCTGTATTTTGTTCAGAGCTTATTACATATGTATACGCTTTAACTCCGGTACAACCTCTGCAGGGTGTTAGGATTACCGATTTGCAGATAAGGAAATTGTGCTTGAAAACCTTCATCTGCTGCTTCAGATCTTTTCTCCACTCTTATCCACCTGCCACATACCCTAGGATACTGACATTTATGGACTGCATCCATGAGCTCCTTGCCTTCTGGCTTCCAGTTGGGTTGAGTCAATAGGGCCATCAGCGGGAAAATTGGAAGGTAGGAGAATGACATCTGGCTTTTTATTGCTCCAAATCCCTTCCTGCCAGAACTTAGATTGGCTGCTGTCTTCCCCGGAAAGTTATGGCCCCTCCAAGGCAGTGCCTTCCTACAGCCATCACGTCTCTCCAGAACCCAGTAAATGCTTCCTCTCCTTGCCCACCCTCAATCCCAGGGTCTGCATGCTAATGGCTCTCTGCTGTCACTAGCTCTGAGAGGCCTCACTCTCCCTTGGGAGTGTTCCATGGCTCTCCCTGCATCTTTGTAAATAGTTTTGCCATTGAATTGCCTCAATGGCCTCTTTTACGTGTAGGGGCTGTTAACTTTGGGAGGGACCCTGCTCTATGCTGAATCCAAGACACCGAAGGGTTAAGTTGTTGGCACAAAGTCACCCAAATAAGGTGTTTGTTAAAACAAGGCTAGTTGCTATAACATATAAACCCCTAAATCTCAGTAACTTTAATTTCAACACATTAATTTCTTACTCATTCAACTCCACCACGGGGCTCTGGAGTGGCAGGTGGCTTTTCTCCAAATCGTGATTCAAGGGACCTGGCTCCTTCGACCTACAGGCTCCATCATGTTCAACATATGATTTCCAAGGTACACCCCGATCATCGGCATCAAACTAGAAAGAAAGTGTGTGGGGGCTCAAACATGGAAGGTTGTGTGTCAGGCTGAAAGAGTGCAACCTCTCTACCATTCCTATTCCACTGGTCGAAGCTCAGTCACATGGCTGTCCAATTATGAAATGCCTAGAGAAAGCATGTCCAGGAGGATACTGGGAAGGGTTTGGGGCAGAGCTGGTGAGTGTCTACCTCAAGGTGTAGGCATGAAAGCACAGGATCAAATCCAGAGCTTTCCCGTTCAAAACCCAAGGCTTCTAGATCATGGTGCAACCGTGTATTTAACTTGTGCTTCAAGTAACAAGACTCAACTGTATGAGTCCAGGGGGCAAAACAGATGGAGCAAGAATAATTTCAATAATACAGTGGATGCAGCCCATGATTCCACCAAGAAAGTATATGCTCTGGAAAGGACATAGGACGGGAAATGTGGACCCCTGCTGTCTCAGCGTAGCTCAGTGAGCACTTGGCTTTCATAGTCTAAACATCTCTCTGCGCACGATTCTGTGAATCTCCCTTCTAAGGATACACACTTTTCCACCACTCAACCCCCATTCCTTATATATATAATATATATGTACTCATACATCTGATTGTGATAGGGTTGTGTGAACAACATATGTATCTTATGATTCACGGTTCCTTTTAGAAACTTCAAGAGTAATTTTGATTACACAAGGGCTGTCCAGAAAGTATCCAGCCATGTAATATGAAAAAATACTTGTGGCTGGATTTTTTTCCCAAAAGCCCTTTTACACCCTGTTTGCCTTGTTCACAGAATTCAGAAACACCCTCACGTATCCTGAATCTCCATTCTACTCAGATTGCAGATCCCTCTCCCCACTCAGCCCCTGTGGCTTTCTCACTACTGTGTGAGAGTTTATAGAATGAGTACACAGCCTCTGAGAGTACAGACAGTGGAGATTTTTGCATCGCTATATAAATCTGAAGATTCACTGCTCGATATGTATTGACCAGTTTGTTGACTTTGCCTTTTTTCCCACCTTGTAGGCATTTCCAGTGATCCAGGAATTTGGAGACAGAACATGCTTCACAAAGGTAGTTCTTTCTCTAAATGAGTAATCAAGGGGGACCCATGTAAAAATCGGCTGATGTGGACGTTATTTTAAGACTTAAAAACAATATATTTGAATCCTGCCTCAGTAAGTAAAAAATCCTAAGTGCTCAGTTTGCTGATCATCTCCAGGGCACTTTTGCTCATCATATTTTTCCCAGATTGGGGGGGAAAAAATAAAAATAAAATAAATAAATAAATATATATATATATATATATATATATATATATATATATATATATATATATATATAGAGAGAGAGAGAGAGAGAGAGAGAGAGAGAGAGTAGGAAAAGGAATTTCAAGCACTATTGGATTATCATAGTTATGATTCTATTGATCTCATCATTTTCTACATGTGACATTGTGGCTGTAGCCGTGAAGAAGTTCCTGTTCCTGTCCCTAAGGACAGTACTGTGGTAGAGAGACTATGTGTGCATTATATGAGAAATAAGACAATCACTGATGGCAGTAGGTTGTGTGAAGGAAATCAAATTCAGGTGGTATGCTGGGAATTGTCCTGAGATGAGAGAGGGGTGGGCTACTTTACACAGGTAGTCAGAAAAGGCTTCAAATGATGAGAAGAAGGGGTCAGGTGAGTCTCAGGGGGACAGTATTCCATGCATGAATCGCAAGCAGTGCAATGGCCTTGATTTCAAGGAATAGTATGCAGCTGTGGGGCTGCCATGGCGACATTGGGCATAAAATAGAAAGTGTTTCCATGGCCCACTGAGCCTGTAGGTCAGGACAGGGGTCCCCAACCCCAGGGCCAAGGATCAGTACCAGCCCATAGTCTGTAGGAACTGGGCCCACAGCAGGAGGTGAGAGGCAGGCAAGGGAGTGAAGCTTCATCTGTATTTACAGCCAGTCCCCATCACTTGCTTTATCGCCTGAGTGCCACCTCCTATCAGATCAGCAGTGGCATTAGATTCTCACAGAAGCGCGAACCCTATTGCTAACTGCTCATACACATCACCACCACACCCCGCCCCCAAATTGTCCTCCGAGAAACTACTCCCTGGTGCCCAGAAGGTCGGGAACTGCTGTCAAGACATAGGAAGTTTGAATCATGTTTTAAGCATAACAGAAAACTGGGAGGGGAAGAGATTGAGTAGAGAAGAACTGTGGTCTATTTTGAGTTCTGTTGGTTTGTTTTACTTTGGTATTCACATCATTCTGTTGATTGTGTACCAAATAAGCTTGGGGTGGGGGGCTTGATAAGAGTGGAAGCAGAGAGATCAATTAGGAGATAAGAAATACTGGCTCGGACCAGCGTTAGATTTTGAGGGAATGAAAGTGGTCGGATTGAGGGCACATTTCGAAATGCGGCTCTGAGGATCTGCTGGTGGATACACCATGGACTGTGAAGGAGAAATCTGGGATGACCCCCAGGTTTAGAGCTTTAGCAATTAGGAAAACAGAGGCCACTGGGAGCGCCATTCTGCACTGATGGTGGAAAATCCCCACCTGACCCCTGTCAGCCCATTACTTCCAAAGAGTAGCTCTGGTACTAGCTCATGTCCTGCAGCAAAGGAGGCTGAGAGCCTGACTCTGGCTCTGGCTCTGGCTCTTTCAACCTGTGACTAAAGGTAGGTTAAGGAGAAACCAGTTTTCAGATGGTTATTGGTAGGTAGTCAAAAACATCGACTGTGCCCAAACTGTATTTGTTCAAGGGGCCCATTACCTACCCTGAGAATTCTCAACAGCTCTACTTGCAGAGTCAGCATCCAAGAGTTTTCAAATCTCTGGTTCTCTGGGCCAAAAACACTTCCTTAGCCCAGGAAAAAGGGGAAAGCCACAGGCCCATGGAATTTCAGGGACACGTGCCATGCTTCCACACATCATACTCTGTCACCCTCCACGCCTGGGTCTCGATGGCCTATAATAATGGAACTCTTTCACTCATTTGGACATGGAATTCTGCCCTTTGCTAGGGCTTGGAAGTCTACCAACCACTGGTCCTGGAATTCTACCCCAAGCAGATCTCTGATTCAGCTACCCGCAAGGCCTCAGAATCTTGTCACCCCCAGAACCACTGTCCAAGCCCCTTTTATCTCTGAGAACTTGAGGGTAGGTGGAACATTTCAAACCCCTCATTAGGAAAGGCCAATTCAGTACCTCAGTGTAGCAACTGATTCCTAGTAAATTGTCCATTGCCAAGCAGCCTCCCAGGAGAGCTGGAGTTTAAAAACGAAATTCTCAAAGCCAACTTGGGGTCCACCCATTGCTGACTCTGTCCCCTACCCCCACCCCCAGCTCCTGCCTTGGGATTATTCCAAGAGTCTGTGTGTGCAACTCATCTGCCCCTTTGTGAGTAATACTCCTACCAGGGGCGAGTCCGAAGTGTCCTGACAGGCGAGTCTGGCTGCTAGCCAGAGGAACCTTTCACTTTTTTCCTCTCGCTCTCCTTCTCTGCTTCCCTTTTCCTCCTAAAGAGAGAATCTGAAAGTAGGTGTTCCGTTTAGTCACCCCGGGTGAGCCGTTTGGACTTGTCGGCAGTGAATACTGCTCCCGCCTCGCTCTCCGTGACTGCTCTTTCAACATCAGTCTGCAGCCGCCCCCGAGGGACCTCAGGGCAGCCGTGTGCAGTGTTCCTGTGCGGACAAAACGTTTTGGCGCGGCCGAGGCCAGTCACTCACACTGAGTTAGACTCCACTTTCCAGCTCTGGGATAGTGGCCAAGTCGTTCAGTGAGTTTCTGGGTCGCCGCTGTAAAATGCGGATAACAATACCCAAGATAGGAGATTGTTGTGAGGATTAGAAAGCATCATGGAAGTAATGGGCTTACTCTGTCATGGTTCCTGGGACATAGTAAGTAATTTTTAAAAACCACTTACATAGAAATGAGCGTGAGGTGTGTGTGTGTGTGTGTGTGTGTGTGTGTTTGTGTGCACATGTATATTCACTCATTCCTTCATATATATGAGTATGTTCAACAAGTACCTACTAATGGCCTGGACTTGATCTAGGTGCTGGGTATACAAACAAGATGGATAAAGTCTCATCTACATTCTAAAGTGAAGGCAGGCAGTAAACAAACATATATCCAATATCAAGTGCCACTACGAGCAGTGAAACAAAACAATAAATAAAGCTGGAATGGACTAAGAAGTGTTTCAGGCCAAAGGTGCTAATTTAGATAAAGCGGTCAGGAACATCTTTCTGAGGAGGTGGCATTTGAAAGGAGACCTGAAAGAGGGATGGATGTCTGGGGAGGAGTCTTCCAGACCCAGGACATAGCACACGCGAAGGCTAAGGACAGTAAGGAGACCAAGAGGCCAGAGCAGAGAAGGCAGGCGGAAGAGGGGCAGGTCAGAGAGGTAGTGAGAGTAGCTCACACTAGGTGCAGGCCACACTAAGGAATTTGAGTTTCCTCCTTAGGAAGATGGGAAGCCACCGGAGATGTCTGCTAGAGGTGTGTCATGCTCTGAGTTGTGTTGTTAAGGAGCCCCTCTGCTTATTCTGTGGGGAGACTAGAGTAAGGTGACCAGATTTTAACATTGGTAAAGCGGGACACCATTGACCAGGGGGGAGGGGGTTCTTGATTAAAAATTGGGTCTATCTCCCGCCGTTCCCTAGCTTGTCGTGCATTCTTTCCAAACATCAGGACTTTTTTAAAAGGCCGCGGGACGCGGGACAAATTGTTAAAAATAGGGACTGTCCCGCCAAAAGCGGGACGTCTGGTCACCTTAGACTAGAGGGACAAGCACAGAAGGGGATGAGTTAGGTGGCCACGGCCCCAATTCAGCAGGGGTAAATGGTAAAGTCAGTGATGTGGGACATTGCTGTTGGAGCAGGTGTGGGTGTGAAAGAAAGACATCAAGGCTGACAGTCCGGGTTTTGACCTGAGAATCTCCTAGAATGGAATTTCCATTTACTACGATTGGCAAAACCACAGGAGATATCATTAGTTTAAGGGACGAAATCAAGAGTTTCTTCATTCAATAAACATGTTATTAAGCCTTTCTCTTGGGCCAGGCATCATGCTAAGCATTGGGGGAGACAAGGATGACTAGACAAAACAGGCTTTGCTCTCATGATACTCAAGTTGCCAAAGACAAACAATATTTATTGAGTCCTTACCAGGAGGCAGGCACCACGCTAATTATTCTTCGTTTAATGAACCTTGCTGTCTGGTGAGGGAGACAGCCGTTAAACAAATAATTACTCCAGTATTTATTTAATTATGAGTGGAAAATTTCAGGGCCTATCCCTGGATATAATCTGGGAGGATTTAGGGAACGACTGGCGTAGAGGAGGGGTATTATTGAGGGCCTGGTTATCATGGAAAGATTCTACATCCTCCTCAGATCGGAGACCACCCATTACTTGGCAGGCCTTTTACCAACCCATGTGTCCCTGAAAGAACCACCTGCCTTGTACCCCTCCTCAGAGCCACTCTTACATCTCCGCTAGAGCCATTTCCCAGCATGCCAAGCCCTCCTCTCTCCTCCCTGTCCCCTTATCTGAATGGGCCAATCCAAGGCCAACACCTCCAGATAGTAACAGCCTCTCCCTTTGACCACCATGCTTCTACAAGCTCCCTGGCCCTGGGCTCCGGTTTATGTCCCCAACCCCATCTGGGTGTATCCCCTTCGGCGTGCGATCATGCCTCATCTTGTATGGTTCCGAAATCGATCTGATGCGTTAGTGCTAATTTTCCAACAAGACTGCAAACTCCTTGGGGGCAGGACCATGTCTCATTCAGCTTTTCTATCCCCAGCAAGACATACCCCCATGCCGACGGCTCAGAGCTGAGATCCTTTGAGAGGCTATGAACTGAACACCTTCACGTCGCCCAGGGGAGGATGTTTGGAAAGCAAGTCATCTTGTCAGTTTGCGGAGGTCAGCATGACTCAGGCTCGCTCATGTGCCCACGAGGCCAGGAGGCATAACAGAACGTCTGTTTATTCATTTCCAGTGGGGAAAAGAAACTCACTGAAGCATCCAGGTTGGCGTGGTCTCAGCTCGTGTGATTCTTTCCTGGAACCAAATCACAGGGGAAGTAAGTCGTGATTGGAAACCATTTTATTTTATTTTATTGCTATGAGAAGTCATTTTTGCAGGAACCAGAAAATAATTGAGCTCCTTACCACATAGCATAGTTTCTGTGAGAGGAATCATGGCAGCGGAAATTGCCATTTACAACTAATGGGGTTATTTCTCCAACCCGGGTAACCTCGTGACATTCTCCATGCACTTTATGAAGTCCAGATCTGCGCCTAGCTGGAACTGCTGTACCACCCACCAGAACTTGCCACATGAGCCTTTTCAGTCTGAAAAAGATGCCCATGAAATGATGCTGAATGCACAGTGGGGCTTCTCCCTGCAGTTAAGCATAACCCAGAGGCGCGGATTTAGGTTCCTCTTTTCTTTTAGGCATATTTGGAGAGAAAATCTACCACTGAGTTGACTTCTGACTCAAGAAGGAGAAATTGAGGACTTGAGTGTTCCGGAAACAGTCTTTATAGAATAGTTCTTCCTATGTTTCAAGGAGCTCATTTCAGAGATTAGTGGACATACCTTAGTATCAGCATCATTAAGAAATATTCTAACCATTTAGAAACCATGATGATTTCAGATATGTGAGAAAGCAACGATTCAACCCCCAAAGTATGTGTTGTGTATCTATAACGATTCAAAGTCAATCACTTTCTTTTCTGCATAATCCTTCATCACTGAGAACGTGCTTGCAGGAAGATTTGGGCAGGAAAGAAAACTTGCACTCGAGGGCTGGGTTTTGTGCTTAAGTTTGTACACATGTTAACACATATCCTCCTTGTGGATGTGACCCTGAGAACTACAAGCTTCACATTACAGATGAAGAAATGGAGTTTGGTGAGTTGCTTATTGCCAACAGTCCTGAGGGACAGGATTACCGATTGAATGTCAGAGGTGGGGTCTCTATGGCCAAGCTTCTCCCAAGGCCCCATTCTGCATCTCCTGGTGGGAAATGCTGCTGAGCAGTCTGGGTTCTGCTATGCTTGTGCTGTGGTTTCCATATAGGCTCCACCTCAGAATCACCTGGAAATATCAGCAGCATCAAGACAGGTTAGAAACATTTGGAAACCAGGATGATTATCACACAGAGATTTTTAGGCTTCACCGCGGAGGTTCTGATTGCACGGGTGTGGCGTGGGCCCCAGGGCTCTGGATTTTTGCATCCAGCTCAGACCAGTCCCAGGGCCAGCATCGGATAGCTGTGGGCATTCTTTCATATGAAGCACCAGGAGGTAACAGGCACGAAACACTTTAAGTCTGTTTCCGCTAAACTGTGCTCAGGAAGACCATGCTGTGGTTTACATTCTGCTGCTAAAAGCTTGTGGCTAATGCTCCTCTCTCTGAAAGCAAGTTCTTCATCTGCAGCAACGAGTCTCCAGTGTGAGAATGGTGACACTCTTGTATAGCTGGAAGGATTTTCTTAGACTCACAACATGACATGTGCAGAAGACAACTTTCATTCCCAAAGGTCATGAAGTCCAACCAGCTCCCTAAACTTCGAAGTTAAGGGAGATCCCAGATTGCACTGGAGGTCGACCACCCACCCACCCTGGGCTCCAGGCCTCCGTGCCCAGGCTGCTGACTGTGAGAAAGCTGTTACTCCCTGCTGCCCCTTCAAATCCTAGCACCTTGGCTGGCTCCATGGAAAACTGGCCCTCCCGCTGTCTGCTTCTAGATTCTGATGTCCCCAATTCAGAGGCACTTCTTGGAAACGGAGCCAAACCTGCCAGTAGGCGTATAGAGCAGAACAGTGATGGCAGCGTAGGGCCTGGTGGCAGCAAAACCCAGACATGTAAAATCTGACACCTGAACTGACATAAGTGCCCACACTCTCTGCCCCAGTCCCACTCCCTGGCTCAACCCCACCTTCATCGTGTCCCTAATTTTATTTGGGGGGAAACCACACCCGGCACTTATCACCAGCAGCCAAATTTCCTGGCAGCTGCCATGCTTTTAAAAGGGCGAAATGAAAAATTGGTCCAAGACCTATGGGGATTTCAGACCCATTAGGAGGACGCCGTAAAACTGGGTCACACCAAGTATAACATTTTCTTTTTCTTTAAGAGCGTTCCTAATTGGTTCCACATAAAAGGCTTGCAGGTAATGAGTTTTAAACAAATAATGGTATGTTACCATCTTGTCTGGCCCCAAAGGCAGATGTCTTTTGCTCTGACATAGGTCAGTGGGGGTGTAGCCAAGAGGCCGTGTGAGGAAGGTGGGCCGCACTGTGCAAGGCAGGACCTGGGTTCCTTTGCTCAGACATAACTAACCCTGACTTATTGCAAACATAGGGCTAGGCAGTGATGAGATGGACATGAGGGTCTGTATATCAGGATGCTACGAATAATTTAAATGTGAAGTTTATTTGAGGGCTTCCAGTGTTCCGAGACACTGTAGTTCCAAGGACGAGGTCGTCTAGGCTGCAAGCTTTTCCACATGCGGATCTCTGGGCTGGAGTGCCTGCCCTCTCTTTCCATCCTGGGTTAGGGCTGGCGGGGGTGGGGGATGGGGGCGGGGGTTGGGGGTCAGTAGGGCTCTTCACCAGTTCTGGGATTCCCTTCAAATGCCCCCTTCACTCATTCCCATTTACTTGGCTAACTAATCATTCTTTAGATCATTATTTCATTGGTTACCTCCCAGGGGACAACTCTACTGGCCTGTCTGTGCCCCAGTTTTATCTGATGCCAGCACGCTAGTTCTCATAGTCTCCAACCCCCCTCAGCATAACACTTTGCACATCACCACATCATCAAGACTTCATTTATCTGCAGCCCCTGGTAGGCTGTGAACTCCTTGACACAAGGGACTGTGCCCCATGCACCATCTCATTTGCAGTATCTGGTGCAGCATCGGATATAAGGTAAACTATAGTCACATGTCCATATATGTAACTATAAGTATTTGAAGAATTCATTTTCTCACTTCTTCTGTCAAGTCACTATGCTAATTCTTCTTCCTAAAATTCTTATCAGAAGCTCTACAACACACACACTCATGTATAATGTTAATATATGTAAGATACAGTCACACCTTCATATTTGACTGCTTTGAACCTTGTCGAATTTGGTCCTTGATGCATTTAGACTTCCAGAACTCATCCTTTGTTTGGTACCTGTTGTACATCCCGGAATCAATTAACATTGAGTACCAGGGTACCACTGCATTATTTCTTGTGGGAAAATTTTGTTTGTTTGGTAGTCATCGTTCTTGACACTCATTGCACCTCCTGGAACCAACGAACAATGAGTACCAAGGCACCACATACACAATAGTAATTCGTATACTATTATCTTAGAACTGAAGGAAAGAATGGTGGTTGACTTTAAGAAAAGCATTCTCTACTCCTGGCCTGAATTTTATTTATAAATACGGCTGCTGGAAAAGATGATCGTGGGGTTGGAGTCCAACCAACCCGTGTTTGAATCCTTGCTCCATCACTGTGCAGCTGTGTGGTGTTGAACTCTTGGAGCTTTTGTTTCTTATCTACAAAAGGAGGAAACTACACCTCTACCTCTTACAACTATTCATAAAGGAAAAGGAAAAGAATGTGTATAATGTGTGCATCATCTGGGACATGGGAGATAGTCAAAGACAGACAGGGATTATTAACATTCTTAATATGATAATGGTTATCTGTTGAGATTTCACTCTCTTGCTGTTGGATGAGAGGTACACAAGAGAATGAACCTGTCTTATTTATCTTTTGTCTTCTCAATTTCTAGGCAGGACATATAAATATAAGGCATGTGTATGTTACATGAATAAATAAATGAATGAGAGGTGATTTGGAGTAAAAAACAAACAAACAAGAATGTATTTGTCCTAGATGCCCTTGACTCTTCTAAAATGGCAATAGGGTGAGAAATAAGATTTATACTATCAAGACAGGAATCATGAAACATTATTTTCTACCATCATCATTTACCTATTTATAATATATTTTATTTATTTATTTTTATTTTTGACAGAGAGAGAGAGATACAGAGACAGAGAGAGAACTGAACTGGGGGAGTTCCCAGTTCAGCATATGGGTCTGCACGGGCCGGGATTCGATCCCCGGTCCCCGGGGCTGCAAAGTGAGCGCTTAACCCACTGAGCCATCCCGGCTTCCCCATTTACTTATTTATAAAAGGTTTAATGCACACTAATTACCAGAGCTATAATTATGAGTGATGAAAGTATAATAAAACATTAAAGAAGAGATATCATATCCAGTATATCTTGCACATAGTGGGTACTCTGTAAACATCTGTCAAATTGAACTAGATTAGACTGGATAAAATTAATTTGACTTGATTTTAATATAATTGAGTTGAATTACAATGGTTTCATAAATATGATAGTATTTGAGTTCCCTAAAGGAGAGGCTGTATCAGTTTTGTCTTCTGCTATCTCCTTACTGCATAGCACAGAGTGGGCACTCAATGAATATTAATGAATAAATGAATGAACCGGCAGCCAGACAGTAGCCACCCTGTCAACGTGACGGTCCAGGTATCCTTGGAGATCAAGGAATTCAGAAAGCCTCTCTAGAGAAGGATAAATTCAGGGGAAGTTGGGATGGATCAGCAGGTAAAGCCCTTGCTTTGCAGCCCTGGAGTCCAAGGATCAAGTCCCAGCCCTTGCCCTTATGGACCCATATGCTGAACTGGGGTGTGTTTCCCATGTAGAAGGCCCCCAATTCGTTTCTCACCATGGCAAGCTTCCCATGTGCTGGAGGCCCCCAGTTCAGCCCCCAGTTTGGCCCCTGGCTCAAAGGGGGCATGCCTCCCATGCTGGAAGCCCCCAGCCCAGTTCCCACACCCTGTGCAGCCCCTGCCCTCCCAGGTGGAATGAAACTATGTTAAGAACTGATGATGTACAACTATGGAGGCTGCTCTGGGCCCTCCCCCTTCTCTCTGTCTCTCTCTGTCTCTCTCTTTGTCAAAAACAATAAAAAACAAATCTTGAAAGAAAAAAATAAGAAAGAAAAGGATAAATTCTTTTTAATTCACATGCCTTGATGAACATGAAAAGAAAGTCAAGCACAGATGGTGAACTAAGGGCAGGTTACTATTCCATGATCACTGACTTCTTTGCAGCAATTAGGAAGCAGATCAGCCCTCCAGGCTGTGTCATATAACAAATAGTACCAAGCCTCTGAAAAGTATGAATCTCCGGATTGTGCAACATCTAAATGCTTTGCCAAGGGAAGAAACTAAATTCCAAGGAAATCCCAACATCTCATCAGCTTGACAAGTTCCCCAGGGCCTGCTGATTCTGTCCTTTCCAGGGTCTACAGCTAACCAAAGAGGGAGGTAGTCTACCCAGGTTATACAAAAAAAAGAGTCAGAATTCCCACCCAGATCAGTCCTGAGTCCAGAAACCAAGCTCTCCCCACGACCTCACACTTCAAGCAAGAGCGCTGGCTCCAACTGAGGAAACCAGTAAGAAACAATCAGGAACAAAGCAATAGTACAAGTGCTGTTGGTGAAGAGGATGCAGCCTGAGGCCACATTTCAGGAACTAGACATTCTACCGAGGCTGGGCTCGGTGTGATCAGTAGGATAGTGCCCCCTCCAAAGACTTCACTGTCCTAATTCCCCAAATCTGTGAATGTGTTATCGGAGATGGCAAAAGAGATTTTGCAGATGTCACTAAGAATCTTGGGGAGATGTCACCTGGATTATCCAGGTGGGCTCCATATAATCGCAAGGGTCCTTATAAGAAAGAGGTGGGGGGTCAGTGTCAGAGAAAGAGATGTGATGATGGAAGCAGAGGCCACTCAGATATCAGCCCAAGGAATGCAGGGGCCTCTAGAGGCTGGCAAAGGCCAGAAAGCAGATTCTCTTTCAGACCCTCCAGAAAGAACGCAGGTCTGTGGACACCGTGATTTTAGCCCACTGAAACTGATGCCAGACGTGAGACCTCCAGAACTATAAAGACGGTAAATGCATGTTGGTTTAAGGTATCATTTTTTATGGTAATTTGGGTTATGGCAGCAATAGGGAACTAATAGGCTGGGGTTGCCACATGAAATACAGGACACCCAGTTCAATGTGAATTTCAGAAAAACAAGGGACTCCTTTAGCATAAGTATTCTCCATGCAGTAATTGTTCATCCTATAATTTCGTTTGCTAAATCTGGTAAGCCTACCAACGTCCTCCCTCCCACCTAACCCCACCACCCCCCTTTCTCCCTTGCTGCTCAGTCACAATGGTACTGTTATACCTGCCACTTCGGGGTTCATCTACGACTCAACAGAGTAAAATCTTTAAGACCCCAGACAAATAGCTCTGAGGGAAAGTTATTATTCTGTATCATTGCCTATCAATTATTTATAGTTTATAATGCGATGCCATTTGTAATGGGTAATGTGTTTTTCTATTGTGTCGTAATATCATCCAAGTCATCAGAACAACCATCGGGGAGATGGATTGGCCTGGTACAGAAAGCAGTGCTATTTTTTGAACAAGCTGTGTGCATTTTTGAACCTGCACATCATGGCTGTTTTAGATAAGAGAAAACGTGTTTTTGAATTCAAGGAGAACAATAGAATCCACCTTGTCTGACAAATGGATTTCCTAAGAAACAGGGCAGGGACGAGGGTGAAGCCAACGTGGTGTCTGGGGTGTAAACCTTAAGGAGGCTGCTACTTCTATGTGATGACCCTGCACTTACACGACCCTGGGGATGAGGACTTCCTTAAATGTGGCTTCCTAGGAGCCTCACCCACCTTTCTCTAGCCTGACCCTGCTAAAAAACCTCACATCAAGGCATCAGCAAAAGCCAGAGATAGTCTGGCCTCTTTACACGACCTGTGGGAAACTGAGGCCCAGAAAGATGTGCACAGGCCAAGATCTATTGAGCTGAGTGACTGCAGGGACCCTGCAGTTGCCACCTTACCATTGTTTGCCCCCGAGTCACAGCCACGGGACTGAGGTTCGCATCTCAAATCCACCTCTAGCACCAGACCCATCCTGACTGAGTTAAACAAATCAGCGTAGTTCTGCATCTGGCCTCACTGATGAGGCACCTAATTCAGGCCTATGCCTGTCAACACATGGTGTGGCCCTGACCACAATGGTGAACACCAGCTCCAGGGGTGTTAACACACGTGGGCCAGGGGGAAGCCCAGGCCTTTCGATCCACCGATAGAGAGGATCCCTTTTGGAGGGCGTGGAAAACAAACCAATAGCCTGAAAACGGTGCCACCATTTTATTACCATGAAAATAAGGCAGCAAGAGAATGATGCAATCACATATGGAATGGCAAAGGTGAGAGAGAATCGTGCGAAGGAAGCCAGAATCTTCATCTGATCCTACCTAAAGGGTCAGCCACCTTAGGACCATGCAGTTACATGCACACACGAATTCTGATTAGTATTTAACCAGTCTGAGTTCCAAAATTCTGTTCATTGCAAGAGTTTCCTAACTGGGCCATGATCCTGGAAAAGCCAAACTCTCCAGCAGCACAATCCAATAGAACTTTCTTCAAAGATAGAAATGTTCTGGAGTTGTGTTGTCCAAATAGCTATTGAACATTTGAATCATGGCTGATGTGACTGAGGAACTGACTTTTAAATCTTTCTCATTTGAATTAGTTTAAATAGCCTCATGGGACTTGTGGCTCCCATATTGGATAGTAAAGGTCTAGAAGCTTTCTTTCTTTCATTTCATTTGTTGCTTCTTTCAGAAAGCCTGTCCTGTCCCTGGGTTAGGCTCACCGATACTGTGGTCCCATAGCAATTGCGCATGCCTCTAACATTGCAATTACCTCTCTTAGAATAATTATTTCTTACCACGTCTACCTCCCTCCTTTGGTTGAGATCTTGGAAGGCAAGCTCTATTTCTATGCCGTAATGCCTAGCAAAGGCATTGCACATTGGAACTGTTGAATTGGATGAGATCGTATGTGGTCCAAATGTGTATTGGATAGTGAAAGAAAAGCCTTACAGCTTGGAAGACTTTAAGGCAACATAAAAATGTTTGCTACTGTAATTAGTTACTGTTAATATTCCTGGTGATTCACCTTGATTCACTCCTCCATTTGCTGGGGAAATACCAGTAGCTGGTCAGTGACATTAGAAACCCTGATTTGCTCAGCCTTGTCACATCTATGACCGTTGATTTCAGGCCCACTGGCTTTGACCCCACTCTTGCCCTGACTTTCTGACTCAACCAAGTGTCCTGTACCTATAATCCACCTGTTTAGGTAGCCTGCCATCTGCAAACCAGCGGGTAATGGAGGAGTCACTGAGTAGATAATGCAGAGTTGGACGTAGGGCAATATTAACTGCTAGGCTAAGAAGCCTTTTCCTTCAAGATATGCATCCGAATCCTGGGCCTTTAAACCTGGAAGATTCATCCATCCATTCATACCTTCATCAAAGGTATATCGAGTTTCTGAAGGGTATCAAGCATGTTAGTAGGCACTGGATTCTGTCATTGAAAAGACCAAATCCCTGTCATACTGGAGCTCATATTCTAATTGGGGAGACAGATGAAACTAGTACACAAATGAGGGTATCATGTATGTATATAAAAATAGGCTCAGTGAAAGATTATAAAGCAAGGTATGGAAATAGAGAATGATGGAGGCATTAAGATTTCAATAGTGACCTGAATGTAGTGAGACAGTGAGCCATGCAAATACCAAGGGAGAGGGCATCCTATGCAGAGGAAACAATGAGTGCAAAGGCTCTGAGGTACATGCATGTTTGGTGTATGCAAGGAACCACACAAGGTTGGTGTGGCTCACACAAGGGGAAACAAGGGACAGAGACTGGACAATGAAGTCGGAAGGGTAGCCAAAGCCATACTATGTGGGACCTTGGTGACTGTCCTGGGTTGAATAATGTCTCCCTCCAAAATGTATGTCCACCCGAACCCTATGAAACTAACCTTATGTGAAAGTAGAATCTTTGCAGATACACTGAAGTTAAGATGATGTGGATTAGGGGTGAACCCTAAATCCACTATGACTGGTGTTCTCAGAAGAAGGGAATTAAGGCACAGAGACACTGATATATAAGGAAGAGGGCCACCAGAAGACAAGGGTGAGACTGGAGTGATGCATCTACAAGCCAAGCTAACAGCTGCCAGAAACCCCCAGAAGCCAGGAAGAGGCCAAGAAGGCCCCGCCCCCAAAGGCAGCATGGCCCGGTGACACTGATTGCAGACATCTGTGGGGCTGAATGTTGGTTGTGTGCAGCCATCCAGTTTGTGGGGCTTTGTGACCACAGCCCTAGGAAACTCATACAGTGGCCTTGCGGTGTTAGTCTAGGTGTCCAAGGAAGTCACCAGTAGAGTTTTAAGCAGGGGATGACATGCTGTAATTTGTATTTTAGATGGACCGACGTGATTGCTGTGTAGAAAATAAGCTTCAGAATTTCAGAGGGGAATTAAGGAGTTTAATTAGGCAGGTGACTGCAGTGGCCCAGGAAAAATAACATAATAATAATAATAATATTGGTAGTAGTAGTAATGGTGACAAAGTTCAGGGTGGTGGCAGGTGAGATTACAGAACTTGATTAGGTTTGGGGTGATTAATAGGAGTCTTTTGTTTGCCTTTGTTCTTGCCCTCACTCCTTGATTCATTCAAGCTCTGTCTGATCAAATCGGAGCCCTGTTCCCATCCTCAGACATGCACTCTACCTTAACAATGAATGGCCTCCCTAAGGAATAACATTTCCTCATCCTCAGGGGGTTCCCAGTTCTTTTCAGCAGAATAAAATTCCTTCCTACCTGAGCCCATTGTCAGAGCCAAGATCAGACAAAAAGTTAGGAGTGCCCAGTCTCTCCCTTCCCCCAGTCTGTTTCTCCCATGCAAGGTGAGCGATTACACATGATCTCTGGGGCCCCTTCCAATGTAATGTGTTTTCACTGTAGCCTAAGGCTTTGTGGAATATAAAGATACAAAAGAGAAGGAGACAGAGACAGAGAAGAAAAAAAGGAGGAGGAAGCCAGCAGCAGCAATCCGTTCATGAGGCCAAGATAAAAATTCCCGCCACCATAAATACTACCACACACAGCTTTAGAAATTGGCAAGAGGAGGAAAGGCTGGCATGTAAACCTACGGGTTGGTCCTAGGCTCAGAGCAGCGTCCTCCACCACGCTGGCTTCTGATCCCCATTCATAGGAGCATCTTTGAAAGGGCCCAGCAAAGACTCTGCCTAACGAGGCAGGGCCCACAGCCGGCGGCCCATCTCTTCCTGGCTAATCTGCGCACCCTCTAGTGCTCTGGGGCCCGTGGAGAAGGTTTGTCCCCTAGTCTGTTTCTGCATGCTCCATCTCAAAGCACACTCAGAAGCCATCTCAATGTCCCCTCCGGCTTCGGTGGGACCTTGTGCATGTTCAGGAGCAGCCTGGCAAGTGGCACAGGGCAGCCTGCTTTGTATGTATGTCCTTATTCCCAGGGTCCAGCCTGAATGTCAACGACCCGAATCCCATTCCTGGCTTTCTGCTTCACTCATTGCCATGAGTGGTCCATCTCGTGTTGAGTTCAGGAAAGTATCATTTCCGTTCTCGGGAGAAACAGCTCTGCTTGACAGTCGAGAATTTCCAGGCATTGGTTTTTATGATTGCTGCAAATTCTTTATCACATTGCCTTTATTTAAGCTTTACAAAACCTTTTTTGGATACAGTTGGAAGGGGGGAATTCTTCTCACTAAGAGAATAGGTAGAGAATTCCAAAAGAATCAAAATTTCAAAGATTCTGTCGGGGTAGAAGGGATCTATTCCAGGGGGAGCTTATAGTCAAGAAAAAAATGGAGTACGTCCTCCAGAAAGAACTGGTGGAGAAATGAAGACTCCATGAGAAGAGGGACCTTCTTTGATATGTCCCTGGCTGAATCCCAGCTCTTAAAACAGCCTGGTACATAGCACTTCCTCCATAAATATTTGCTCAATGAATGAATGTATCGATGAATGAATGAACAGTAAATGAAAAAGAATTGTAAGAGATAGAAGGCATGAGCAAGCTCTAAAATATGTGTTGTTTTTTTTGAAAAAGCTCTTGACCAAGAGGCCAGCATTTGTTTTCAATATTCATCCCATCTGTCTGCTTGAGTCATTTAAATTTTGAAGGTTTCTTGAGTTGTTTGTTTCTTTCAAAGATCAACCCATAGCTTTAATTTTCCTACCTGCAGATTTCAGCTGAGTTTCAAGGTGGCAAAACCCCGCATCCTCTTCCTTCTGCCTTCCCCCTCTCTTTTTCTCCTCCATAACCCACCAACGAGTTTCAACACATCTTGCCTTCTAAGCAAAGGCTATTTAAAAGATTTTAAAGCTTACTGAACTCTTACAACACCACATTTATATTCTTTAAGTGCCAATGACTCAAAAACAGATTAGTCTCTCCCGAAATTCATGTGGTTTTACAAATTAGGGAGAAAGTTCCGGGCTCAAAGTAGATTGCTAAATTGTAAAAACTTATTTGCACTTTTGTAAGGTTCTATTTGTTTCCTTTCTGCCCCCATTTAGTCTGTAGTGTTAACTAATGGAGTGAACTAAATTGCCATGTTCTCACAGAAAACAGAGAATAAAAGATTCTCCATTTCTAAGTGCATCACCAAGAAAAATAACTTGAGAAATATATTCTTAAATGCAAGTTATGAATGCGATAGGAATGTGGGAGAGATGTTAGGAGGCTGTGGATGATTGGGTTTGCAGTGAGGAGGTTGACCAGACCTGTAAGTTCTTGTACAGATTTTGCATATGGAAAAGTACAAGAATAATAGAAATGAAAGTTCAGGAAGTTTCACTGTGGGCAATGAATTGAATACCAGTTAACATTACTTGAAAACCAGAGGCAAATCCTGTATTTCCCTTAATAATTATCTGTGGCTAAGGGACTGGTGATTCTTTGAGTATAACACGGGGTCAGATTGGACCACGTGGATTGTATCAGGTGCATAAAGGAGGAAATTGAGACCCCCATAAAGGCTGGCCATGCAAACCCTAACGCTGGTTATTTCATTGCAATGGGATTGCCATTCATTTCTATTTTGTTCATTAGATTTTTCCTGATTTTTTCCAAACTTCTTGTAATGAATACCACTATTGATATAGTTAGAAAAAATATATTATTAGGGAAAAAAGAAATTTTCCACAAGTAAACAGTTGTCCATCCCTGTAACTGCAGCTGGAAGGTGTTTGATTATGAAATAGACAAAGAAGGCACAGAGTGAGGGCTTCTGAGTATATAGTGGGATGTGGGGGTGGAGAGGGACAGCCACTGAACCCCTCCCTTCATGACTTTGGTCTAGTTCACATGAGGATATTTGCCATAGGCAGTTTTGTAGCAGGAATTAAAAAAAAAAACAAAAAACTTGCATCAGAACAGCAACTTGCCATAGAAATAGTTCTGGCAATCTAGTGCGCCTGTAACCAAGGGCTTGAGCTCAGAATTTTGTATGGATGTATTTACAGAGAGTCAGTAACTTAAGAATCATGTTTGCAGGACAGTCTGTATTCCCCTCGTGTCCAGGCTCAGCGCCAAGGAGACCCTGGACTAGGGAAGGCAGAGAAGCCACTGACCACCACAGCCTCTCAGTTTGGCTACACCGATTTGCTGCCATTGTTCAGTTCATGCCCCAGCCAAACAGCTCCCGAGGTGTTTTCAGGCTGCTGTGATTTTTCCCATACTTGCCCTCCTGATACTGCACATCCTTACCAGTGAGGAACTCCCAGGGGCCTCTGCATGGTACAAGGCAGCAGGCGGATTTGATCAAAGAGTGGTGGTTGGAGTTGAGAGGTCAGACACCCGAGTCATTACCTGCCCAGAGCACCCCCCCATGGCTGCTCCCTGTGGAAGCAGCGTGCTGTCTGGGAAGATGCACAGACTTGGGCGCTTCAGCACTATGCAAGCCTAGATCTGAATCTCAGTTCCGCCACTAACCGGCTGCGTGATCTTAGTTATATTCCTTAATCATTTTTTGTTCTCTGTTTGCCATTAGTAATATC
>PVKE010004412.1:0-64921 GCA_004027555.1 Craseonycteris thonglongyai
GTTGGAGGGGGACCTGATTCTGGGAGCTGGGCACATAATGCGATGCATGGGTGATGTGATGTGGACTTGTACATTGGGAAACTATCTAATTGTTACCAACCAATGTCACCCCATCAAATTTAACAATAAAATATAATAATATTATAAATAAATAAATAAATAAATAAATAAATAAATAAATAAATAAATAAAAAAGAACCCCCTCCGCCCCGGTCAATGATTTCCTGCTTTACCAATGTTAAAATCTGGTCACCTTACCCTAGAACTCCTGGGGACTACTTTGCAAGGTGCTCTCATCCCTTCTGACTCTCAAGCATGTTGAACTCAACCCTGGGCCTGGAATGAGGATCAAGGTGTCTGAGAGTGACTCTACAAGGCCAAGACCACATCCATCGTCAAAGCTGGGGACTAAACTACTCATAATCACCAGGTTCCATCTAAAGCCTTGTTCTCCAAAACAGATGCCAAATTAAGACTCTGCATTCTCTTCCCTTCTGGGCTCCTCTGGGTTTCCTGGTGAGAATCTCAGGAGAGACTCCTTGCTCGATGGGCAAGCAGCTCCCACCTGCATCTCAGCCTTGTGAGGTGTGATAGGCAGCCTCCAGGATGCTCAGATGATGACAGACTTGACAAGCAGGTGTCTTCCCTGATTAACAGGGACTAATTGCGTAAATTTCTTTCCCAAAAAATACTAATGGTGCTCTGAGATGTCTGGTTTTGATTTTTGTTTGCATGTTTCTTTTTCCTACTCTTGTGCTTGAATTGTTTTAATACACTTTATTTATTAGAGAAGTTTTAGGTTCATAGTAAAATTGAGTAGAAAGTAGAGTTCCCACGCACCCCCTGCCCTGACACATGAACAGCCTCCTTCATTATCAACATCTCCCACCACACTGGTACATTTATTATAACTGATTAACCTATACTAAGAGGTCATCATCACCCAGAGCCCATAGTTTACATTTTGGTTGACGTCCATTTCAAACCTGCAAACCTTTCCCATTCACCCCCCTGGCATGTTCTCTAAATGAAGCCCCAAACCACGGCTTCTCAGAACAGAGGCTGAGCTAGGTCTCCCTAGTTCTCTAGTAGCCACCTTAAACAGTTAAAGGAAAAATGTAAAATTAATTTTAATAGCATATTTTATTTAGCCTGATATATCCAAAATATAGTAGACCGCCCCCTTACTCATGTGGGATACATTCCAAAACCCCCAGTAGCCACCTGAAATCATGGATAATACTGACTGCTGTATATGAGGGCAGTACAGACAAAATCCAGGCATTGTCAATATAACGAGAGTGGTTACATGACAGGATACTTTCCAGACAGCCTTCATATACTGTTTTTTCCTATACATACATACCTATGATAAAATTTACTTTATAAATTGAGCACAGTAAGAGGTTAACAATAATAACTAAAAAATAATTATAACAATATATTGTACATAGGGGATCCCGGGATAGCTCAACAGGTTAAGAGCTTGCCTTGCAACTGCAAGGCCCAGGAATCGAATCCTAGCCCAGGCCCAGGCAAACCCACATGCTAAACTGGGGTGCACAGCTGGTAACTGCCAGGGTGGCAGCAAAGGTTCTCACCTCCCATGAAGGAGGCCCCCGGTTTGGCTCAGCCCCACATCCACCTGTGTGGAATGAAACTATGTCAAAAATAATAATAATAATAACCAATAATGTACAACTATGGATACTTCTCTGAACCTCCTCCCCTTCTCTCTGTCTCTCTCTTATCTTCTCTGAAACAAGAAAAAAAATCTTTAAATAAAAACAATATGTTATAATAAAAGTTAAGTGAATGTGCTCTCTCAAAATATCTTATTGTACTGCACACAACTTTCCACTTAAAGGAAGCACTTAGGCTTTTGTCTGGCACATCCTAATTGCCAGCATCACTACTCATGCTTTGGGGCCATCGTTAAATAAAATAACAGGTACTTAAACACAAGCACTGCGACAATATCAATCTCATAACTGAGATAGCTACTAAGTCATTAGCAGGCAGAGAGGGTATACACTGTGAATGCAATGAACAAAGGGATGATTCAAGTCCTGGGCAGGACAGAGTGGGATGGCATGAGATTTCGTCATGCTACTCAGAAAGGTGCACAATTTATCACTTATGAATTGTTTATTTCTGGTATTTTCCATTTAACATTTTTAGATTGCGTTTAACAGCAGGTCATTGAAGCTGTGGAGAGCAAAGCCATAGATAAATGGGGACTACAGTATTATCATTTCAACATGTAATCAATATAAAAATTATTAATAAGGTATTTTATATTTGTACAGTTTTCCAATGTGGATTTTTACATTTACATGCACAATTTAGCACATCTCAATCTAAATGCTAAATTTTCATCATAAATACTTGATCTAATTTTAGATTTCAGAAAAGTCCATTCACATAATCAAGTTGTCCCAAATGTAGTTAGACTTTTTCTAATGTGTGAATTGGGTCCGTTTTTAAAGCTTAAATTAATTAAAATTAAATATTATTAAAAATTCAGGTCCTCTGTCACACTAGCCATATTTCAAGCACTCAGTGGCCACATGTGGCTGGCGACTCCCATATTGAACAGAGCAAAGCTATAGGGCAAGGCCAGCGGAAGCCCACAGGTTGGCCAATGCCGGCTTCTGCCCACAGTGGTCACTATCCCCAAGACCCCAAAGTCATTTAAAGGTGGAAAAACAAGAGTGGTGTCACAAACGTCTTTTCCTCCCCTTTTGCACCGCCACCTTCCACTCTGCTCAGGGACTCCCCTGCCCCGCTGAGGGATGGGATCGAGAGTCCCAGAGCCCCTCTCTACTGATGAAGATCAAAGGTGAAAGATGCACCCGAGAAAGAAGGAAGAAACTAATCAAGGCAGAACCATAGTTGGCACCACAACCCACACAGCAACAAACACGGCCTATAGACCTACCATGTTCTGTGCTCTGCTGTATCATCACCTCATTGAATCCTCACAACTCCATAGTGAAGTACTGCTGTCATCCTGTTCTGACTTCCCACTGCTCTTGTCCATCCTGGCTGCTCTGGCTCTGTCCCTAAGTCCATTTTCCTTCTAGAATAGACTATCTCTCTGAACAGCCTGCCCCATTCACACTACTTTCACCACCCTCTAGAGACCCAGGCCTCCAGGCCCGATCCCTCTCTTGAACAGTTGGTCATTACCGTCTGTTTACTGAAAATACCTGCATATATGTATATACGTATATACGGTACGTATACAAATGTTAAGAAAGGGAAAAACTATTAACATTGTAATATTCAACGCATACTGCTAACAAAAGATTAATACAAGTCATATTATGTTTGACTCCTGTAATTATAAGAGGTGCTCAAAGTGGTTACCATCAATATTTATGTAATGCACAGATAAGATCTTAAAATGTGTATACCATTTTTGGCACCCCCAATATGTACCACGCAAACACTGCATGCTCAAAATGCCCAAGACTGGGCTCATCATCTCCCCCTGGCCATACACACCCTTCCTGCTGACATCTTTTTATTTAAGATTTTTATTTAAAAATATAGCTAACATAACATTGTATCAGTTTTCAAGTGTATTCCATAGTTGTTCAATATTTATATACCTAATGAAGTGATTAGCATAAGTCCAGCAGCCATCTGACGCCATACCACGTCATCACAATATTATTGACTATATGCCCCATGCTGTACGTCACATTCCCGTGGCTTCTTTGTTTTGTACCTAGAACTTTGAACCCCTTACTCCCCTTCATCTTCTTCTCCACACATATCTTTTTATTTTCCGTGAATCACACACAATTGACACAGCCAAACAGCTAGGCCTTGTCCCAGCCTCTGTCATGAGTCACATCTGTCTGCTGCCTCTCTAAACGCAAGCACATCTGGCCCTTACACATGACTCACATTGGTTCTGCTCCCATGTCTGTGCTGCATGTGACAAGGGCCTCCCCAGCTCTCACTCAGGCTAGAGCAAGAAGCAAGCAAACAACTGCACATATACACAGAAATAACCATCGCAACCACATCTGAATGCCCAACACATACTCATACGAGTGAGTGCTCATTAACTGTCCTGAACGAATACTTCTTCTTCCTCTTCATTGCATCCTCTACAGCAGAGTTCCCCACCCCCAGCCACAGACTCGTACTGGCCCATGGTCCGTTAGAAACGGGGCTACACTGCAGGAGGTGAGGGCAAGCAAGCGAAGCTGCACCTATATTTACAGACACTCCCTATCACTTGCATTACCACCTGTGAGATCAGTGGGGGGCTGAGGGGGAGGGGGGTTAGATTCTCATAGGAGTATGAACCCCATTGTGAACTGCACATGCACACGCACCCCCTCTATGGAAAAGTGTTTCTGTAAAACCAGCCCCTGGTACCAAAAAGATTGGGGACTGCTGCTCTACAACCCCTCTGAACCAGGGTCAGCCACTTATGTGTCCAGTGGTGCAAACGGTAGAAGAGCTATCTCATTGCCCTACCGAGGACTCCCACCCTCTAAGCAAGGACCATGAGGACGAGACAGGTGTCCACTCTCTCACAGCCCACAGGCCACAAGCAAAGCAATAGCTGTAATGGTCAGTCTGGGATGGGACAAGTCAGTTCCCAGATCAGCGGGTAGAAATGGCTAGACCTGGTTAGCATCCTGCACAATCACCTCCCTGCTCCCTCTTCGCCATCCTTCTTCCACTCTGGATCAGCTGTCTGGTAAGAGGAACCCATTTAAACATCTCCAAAGTAATGGCGAGAAGCTGGATAATGAGGTAGCCAGCCCTGGGCTGGGGAAACGATCACTGTGTACACGACAGAGTGCATGGGCCTCTCGTCGCATTCATCTGTCACACATCAAGTGAGAAAAGATCTATTTTTTTCCCCAGGCAGCATGCCTACAACTGCAATTGGCTCAAAACAAGTGTGGCTAAATTTGCTGTGCGATGCTCTGAATGGTATAGTGTTCTATAAGAAGGCATCGTAAGGAACCTCAGCACGAAGCCTCAGCATGCCGTGGTGGGGGCGGTGGTTCCGCGAGGGGAGCAGACCTGAGCCAGGTGCGGGGCTCCCCAGTTCTGAGCCCCACTTCTCCACCTGGCCGCTGTCCAGACTTTCTTTTCTCCATCACACAGCTTCCCAGTGGCCTGCAGTGACTGAGCTAGGCCAGAGCACCTCCTTCCTGCCCCTGGCGGTTTCCTGCCTCATGGTTCACTGCTAGCCCAGGCACATAGGAGGGCTGCTGATGCCCCAGCACAGGGAGCTGGTGGGGGCAGACAGATCCTCAGTCTTACCTACAAAGATGAAGAAAACACCCAAATTGTAGATGAGGTGAGGCCAGGCATCTGAACATGTCATGTGGGCCCAGGAACGCAGGCCTGGGAAGTTTAGTGTCAGTCCCAATGAGGACAAACTAGAAACAGCACCAACGGTTTGAAATTGCTTTTAACACAGAGCGTGTGATAAGAGGGACTCAAGATGCAGAAACTTGTCCCCATGTGGCCACCACTATTTGGGGGGAGGCTGCTCTGAGCAGCGAGGTCTGGACTCAGAGAGGGCTGCACTCGAATCCTGGCTCCCTCTGACCAGCTCTGTGATCTGGGCATATGGATCGCACTCACTAAGCTGCAGCTTCCTGAAATAGTAAATCAGAAATAATAATGATGGGGAGGCCAGGATGGCTCAGTGGGTTAAGCACTCACTTTGTAGTCCCGGGGACTGAGGATCGAATCCCGGCGCCAGCCCATGCGGACCCATATGCTGAACTGAGGTGTGCTTCCTATGCGGGAGGCCCCCAGTTTGGTTCTCACCCCCAGGTTTGGCCTCTGGCTTGAGGGGGCATGCCTCCCATACAGGAGGCCCCCAGCCCAGTTCCTGCCCTGCACAGCCCACACCCCACACCCCACTGTGTGGAACAAAACCATGTCCAAAACTGATGACGTGCAACTATGGAGACTGCTCTGGGCCCTCCCCCTTCTCTCTGTCTCTGTCTGTCTCTGTCTCTGTCTCTGTCTCTGTCAAAAACAATAAAATAAATCTTTAAAAAAGAAATAGTAATGATACCACCTCTCTCTTTGGGAGGAAATAGGCAATAAAATGCATACAGAAAGCTCAGTGTCTGGTACATAGTAGGTCCTCAAAAGCAGTGATTCTGGCAGTTCCCCTGTGTCCAGGCTGTGGTGGCAGGGCCAACCCTAAAGGGGAGATGGTTGCATTCCGCTGCATTGTTCACTGACACTGCTACTGATGTCACCTGGCTCTGATAAGGAGACCAAGTAGCTTTGTCATCGGAATTGGCTTGCCCTGGTAGCATTCCTACAATCATAGTCACAGTCAACGGCCCCACCAAGTGGGCTTCATTATACATGCCAAGTTCTTCCTCTATGGTCTCACTTTGGTCTCCATCACAACCCTAAGAGAGGACCCATTCTCTCCTGATTTTACAGAAAAAAAAAGGCCTTCAGAGAGGTTGAGTGTTTCCCTCAGGGGTCACACACAGAGACAGTAATTTGAACCCAGAGCAGAACCTGATGTCTGTGCTCTGCACTGTCAGGCAGGGTGAGACTCTAGCCCAGTGGAACTATAAAAGAACTCAGTCTCAGCACTTAAGTTAATCTAGAACAGTGTCTCTGGGCCAATTATTCCTCAGAGACCCCGTAAAATTGAATTTAGGCCTGTAAACTGAAAGGCAGGCCCGGCCTGGGGAACCTGTCTCTTAGACTTCTGCCTCAGGGCATAGCCCTTCTATGCCCCAGGGCAGGCAGCCAGGCCCCCCCCCCCCCCCACCGCTGAACCATTCTCCAAATCACTGCTGCACCCACACCATCCCTAACACCACTCCTAGGGCTGTAAATGCATTAACACACCCATCACAAATCCATCTAAGCCCAAAGTTTTGATGATAATTAGCTCAAACTAACATATGTGCAACATCTATATTATTGCATAATTTATATACATTTCACACTGTTTCTGGGGGATATATGCACCATGCCACAAACTATTTGCATATAGATGGTGGATTATAAACATATGCTTGTAGTCAATGGATAATATCTGAAATTCACACGTACGCACATGGCTCTTACAAGAGCCGAAATGCTTGCTTTCTGCCATGACTTGAAGTGCACTGTTTACACTTTAAGATTTTGTTCATTTTTTAAATTTACAATACTAAATTGTCCATATAAATTATTTTCAACTGCTTAATGAGCTGTGACTGCCAAGTATCAGGGGAAACGAAGATAGTTTCAAGAAGCTTTATTTCAGAGAAGTTAGGAGCCAGATTCACTTTGGTTGAAATCACTCATATTAATGTTGGTCAAACAGAAAACCATTCCCCCGATTCAGTTAGCAATCAACCATCAAGGCTATTAAACCTCGATGACAAAAACCTGTCACTTATTCATCAAACGTACTCAGTTTCTACCCTCTTCCAGAGGTCACACACAGTGCTACACAAAGGGGTCCCAGAAGTAACCTAGGGAGCAAGAAGGTAGCCCAGACCTAGCGCAGAACCCAGCACATAGTAGGTGCTCCATTGACAATAACTGTGATGGTTGACAAGAGACTGATGTTTATGGTGGCAGGTCCAGCCGTGACGCAGAGATGGACACAGCTGGAGATTGAATGCCAGCTCAGCACACGCTGGCTCTGTGACTTGAGAAAATGAATGACACTCTGCCAGCCTCAGGTTCTGGTCCATGAAGCAGAACTAATGCCCCTACCCTTGAAAGCCACTGTGAAGATTAAGGACTAACGTGTCGAAAGTGTTCTGCCCTGTGTGTGGCCCACGGAAGGGCACCTGGAGGCAGGTCAAAGCTCCCCAGGCAGAAGGAGCAGCCTGCCTGAGAGTCTCCCAGCCTCCCTTATCTGAGTGGTTTATAGGAAAATGCACATAACATAAAGTTCACCATTTCAGCCATTTTTAAAGTACACAATTCAAGGGCATTTAGCACACTCACAATGTTTTCAACCATCACGTCTAACTAGTTCCAAATATTTTTATCACCCCAAAAGGAAACCCTGTACTTGTTAGCAGTCACCCTCCATTTCTCCCTCCCTCCAGCCCTAGCAACCACTAAAATGCTTTCTGTCGCTATAGATTTGCCTGGTCTTGATACTTCATAGCAACGAAATCACACAACAAATCATATTTGTCCTTTTATGTCTGGTTTCTTTCATTTAGCATACATAATGTTTTCAAGTTTCATCTAACTTGTTGCATGTATCCTAACTTTATTACTTTTCATGGCTAAATAATATCCTAGATGAATATACACCACTTTCTGTTTCTCCATTCAACAGCTGGTGGACATGTGGGTTATTTCCACTCTTTGGCCACTGTGAACAGTGATGCTATAAAACACTTACTGCATTTAATGAGTGGGACCAATATTTCTTCAATTTCAGGGTTGCATTCATTAAGTCGGATCATCGTGCCATCCTTATAACTTGATCCTCACAAAACCACCCTTTCAGGTAGAAGTGAACACCCCTGTTACATGGGTGAAAAAATTCAGGCTCACAGAGCTGAAACGATTTACCTCAAATTACACAGCCAATGAGAGAGTGAGTGAGCACTCAGTCCCCACATGTGTTTGGCTTCAAAACTGCCCTGTGCATCACAACTCAATGCTTCTTCCTTAATGGAATAATTATTATTATAACAAAGGGCCATGGTAGTTTGCTCCTGCTTGTCTCCAACTAAGTTCCTTTGCTTCCTGCCCCATTAAACTAAGCACTCCTGCATCTCTGTGAATAAACAAATTCCCTATACTTGTATGCTGGGGTTGGGGGTGATGATACCCACTTCGTTTGGGGAAGATAATGGAATTTTATACACTCAGCAAGGTTATAGAATTAGGATCCTGGGCCAACTAACTAGAAGCCCAGGTCTCTGGTATTCTCTGATTTACTGTCTGACTTCAGGTGACCCAGTCCTCTGAACTGACCCCGATGGTTCTGCCAACAAAATGGGCATCAATCATCTGACCTGGGACGTTCTAAGAATGGTGAGAATTATCTTTAGATATTGGTATCGCTAGATATCCATGTTCATATTCACATGGAAGAGCTGGGCTTGAATCCAGAGAAGGGGAGCATGTAATGTTTAATACCAGAGGCAAGGGGACTAGAATGCTCATGGCTCCCTTTGGCATCACCCCTTGGCACCCCTCAGATGCCTGGGACCCTAAAAGACATCTCCTAGAAGGAATTCAGGGGCTGTGGGATAGGGGGCATTATCCATCTCAAAGAATGCTTTTATCTAAATGTTTGCATCATCATGAGCAAAATATCCACACTTTTTAGAAGATGTCCCAGATCTTCTAGTAGACTTCCCAATCCTTATATTCAAAAGTCAATACCTTCCCGTTAATGCTCAGAGGTGAGAGGCAGGGAAGCCAACTGCATTACCCTCCACCTACAGCCATTACAACAGCCATTCAGGGTCCAGGCTTCCTCTCTTCTTGGCATTCTCAGCCTCCCTCAACAGTTGGTCTCATCAAGTATCTGGCTTTTTGTATCTACATGATGGTAAATGTCCCCATTGAATCAGCAGCCCTGGCCTCTCCCATGACTCCAGCGTGGCAGACTCACCTCCCTCCTCCAAAATGCCAAATGGATGTCTAAGCTGAGTCTCAAATTTAAGTAGCATGTCCAAAATCAAACTCCTGGTTTTCATATTCCCCCAAAATTCACTCCTCCTCCACCCTCCTCACCCCACAAAATGGCCATATCATCCTTCTCATTTCTCAGGCCAAAAGTGATGGCCCCATCCTTGACCCCTCTTTTTCTCAAGATTCACGTCCACACTATCAGCAAATGTCACTTAACCTTCAAAATACATCCAGAATCAGACCACTTTCCAAGGTCCCCATCTCTGCCTTTCTCATCAAAGCCCCTAACACCTCTTGCCTGCATTGTTTCGGTAGTGTCCTAAGAGGCCTTCCTCTCTCCCTCCCTCCTTCCTCCCACTAGGATCTACTCTTCATGGCAGATCTGCTCAAGGTCCTCTAACAGCTTTTGTCAGGGAGTGAAATCCAACTTCATTACCAAGCTCCCCAGGGCCCTACTTCTCCGACCACAGCTCCACATTTAACTGCCAAAGACACCCTTGTTCAGAGTCTTCGTGTACGCTGTTCCCTCTGCTTGAATGCTCTTGCCAGCAGCTCACTCTCACACCTCCTTTGGACCTCTGCTAACATACCCCCACATCCGAGGGGCTTCCCTTACCTTCCTCTCTATAACGGCCCTCATCAACTTATTTTATTTATCCTTACTAATTTTTATTTTCCTTTATTGTGTATATTACCGCCGGTATATATTTATATTGTTATCTGGATATTAACTGTCTCATGTAAGTTTCATGATAAAGGGGGCTGAGGCAGGCTCACTGCCATATCTCACTGGCTGACATGTAGTATGTGCTCATTAAACGTCAATAGGAGGGGGGACAGAGGAAGGGAGCAAAGGAACGGGCAAGGAAAGGAGGATGGAAGGGAATGCCATACACTCAGCAAGATTTCAGAATCTGGGTCCTGGACCACAGGACTAGAACCCCGGGTCTCTGGGATTTGGGACTCACTGTCTGACTTCAAGTGAGCCAGTTTTCTGATCATCCTGCCAACAAAATGAGAATCTATTGTCTGCCCTGGAATTTTCTAGAAACGATGAGAATTCTTTAGATACATAGGTATCTTTACCAATAATGGAAATTCAAGCTCAGAAATTCGAGCTCATCCAAATTCGCCCAGCTGGAAAGCGGAAGGGCCAGACGTGAGCCTGGGCCCTGAGGCTCTGAAACCCCCGCTCCGTCTTCCGCAAGGCACTGCCTGTCTGGGCTACTTGTAGAAATGAAATCACTGTCCCGAGTCAAGCCGAGCTGAGACAGACACCATTTCTAAGAAAAATGTGAAAAATAAATGTTATGGTAACAAATTGCCCATGATCTAATTATCACCATCAAACACTTATTAAGGGCTCATGAGCACATGGTGCCCTGCTTCAGCAGGCTCCTCGGGGGGTGGGGGGCAGAACTAGAACAGCAGACAATGGGAGGCCCATTAATATGAATGATGCTGTAGCCTCTGTACTGTCTGCCACGTCACCAAAGGCTAGGAATTGGGTACAGACAAGATGGGAACTGGACTTGCTCTTTAAAAACCCTATCTAGGCCTTCATGAATACCCCTGAAGCCCTGCAGGAAGACAGCAGCCTTACCCCACAAAAGACGGACTTTAGAGCCCAGGAGGGAAGGCCCCACCACGTCCTTCCCACCACAGCCCCAGACCAGTGAGGCAGCTCAAAGCCCTCCTGGTGAGGCTGGTTCTCCAGCTGGACTGGCTGCCAGGCAAGCGGGAACTTCAGCTCTCTCCAGTCATACCCACAGAACTAATGTCCCACAGGGGGTCCCGCAGGGGGACACGGTAATCACCCCACCTTGGCCACATGTACCGAATTCCCACCAACTCAGCTCTGGTGTTCAAACACACTTCAGTGCATTCCCTCTGAGTTAGGGTCACCCTGTGTCACCCTGTGGTCACCTCACCCCATGTACCCTGGTGTCTCCCCCACAGAAATGCAGGTTCCATGTATGCACTTGGATTCGTTGGAAAAGGGTTTTTCGAAGACCAGTGCTTCGTGTTATTCAAATTTACAAATTCAGAATTATAAATTGGTTTATATTAAGTAAACTTACTCTTCAGAGTAATCAAATAGAAAGCTCATGGTTCCTGGCATGTGTGTTAATATTTGATTTTTTTATGAGGTACTTATATGTGTGCTAAAGAAGCTAATGGCATCGATGTAACAGATGCCCTCCTAGTAACCCACAAAAAGGAAGAGGTTTAATGCTGAGCTGGGAGTTTTAAATACTGTGGATGAGTGTGAGTGTGTATGTGTAAAATTCATAATATATAAATATCTTTAAACAAGATCTGTATTTTTTAAATAAATTAACCAAAAGGGAGGCCTAACACAGGACAAGTAGCCCCTAATGGCAGGCATTCAGCTGAGTCCTTCACAGACACCCTCTCACTGACTCCTCGCTGAACCCCCTGCTGGATATCCTTGTCTCCGTTTGAAAGGTGAGGACAATGAAGGCTCTAAGAGGTTCATAAGTTGCCCACTTTCACTCAAATTGTAAACGGCAGAGCCAGCATCGAAATCCATTTCTGATTAGTTTCAGTGCAAACATTCTGTCCACAGCACCGCACTTCCCAGGAAGCAGCTGTAGCTTCACTCCATGGTAAGGGGCCTTCCCCAGGGTTCCCATGGCATCTAGAGTCTCCTGTAATCACACCCATCACACGCTACTGCAACTGTCCATTTTCAATTTGTCTCCCTTGCTGGACCATGAGTTTCTGAGAACAAGGGCCTTGTCTATATTCACCTTTGAGTATCCCCACACTACGCCTGGATGAAAGGATGGGCAGATAGATGGGCAAGTGGGAGGATGGATGTATGGATGGACAGATGGACAGGCAGGCAACTGGAAGGAGGCATGCATGCTTGGAATTATAGAGGGCTTACTGAGTCTCGGTTCTAGCCTTCAGGGTCATGGTTATTTGTTCAGAAGCCTTTGGGGGTTCGGTTGCCCTGTGCCAGGGCCTCTCTCCCCGGGCACTGAAAGGGCAGCAGCTATAGCCACCCTCTCACCAGCTCCCTTTATTTTATTTCCTTTGTTCTAATAGGCCTGTTATCCCTCCAAAACAGCTGGTGGTGAAATCTTACCTAACAGCCCTAGGACGAATTTCTCTGGAAAGGGAAGCTCCCTGCTATCAGATGCTATTCTTATTCATACTCATAGAGGTTTTTAATCCCTCCCTTAGTCATGCTGAATCATTTGCCTCAATGATATCCTGCAGAAATGACTTCCAAAGGTTGATTAATTGCACGCTGCCCTCCCCTCAAAAAAAGGGTTCCCACATGTCTATTTTAAATTTGTAGCCTTTTAATTTCATCAAGTACCCTCTTGAGGATGGAAACCCTGAGGCTGTGAGTGTGCTGGGCAGGATCCAGCATCCAGCAGATGCCCACAGACACAGGCAAGTGCCAGGAACTGGTGTCCAGAGTCAAGGGCTGGCCAAGCAGAGGGTCCCCTCTCAGGGCCAAAGTCATGCATTCTACTGTGGTTATTTTATTAAGTACCCCTCCCTGCCACTACCACCACCACCGCCCGGATGCTAGGCCTTGGGCCAGGCACCAGTGTGCCCTGGTGAACAAAGCAGATATTATCCAGGAGGAAGAGACAATGAGTACAAAGTAAATAAATAAATAAATGTTTCCAATGTAACATATTATGTAACATGAATATATAAAGAATCATAGTTATTTATAAGCTCACACACACTCCCAGTGAAAATAGCGGTTGTTTTGATAGAATTACATGGGGGTGGCAAAATATAGGACTCTATTAGAGAACTGATGTCATGAGATGCTTGGGGTGGGAACCGGAGGACAAAAAAACCTTATGCTGTTCACCCTGGACGTGACCTCAAGGGGCAGCTGTGGGGGCACCCCATCAAATGTATCATATCAGTTTGGGGAAAAGAAAGGGGAGGTAATCAGGCTGGAACTCGGGGAGGGAAAGCCCACAGGGGCAGAAGTTGGTGGCACTTGTGAAAGTGCTATCAGGGGAAGGAGCCCAGGACCCAAGACTTGAGCCCAACAGCCCTGGGATGGTGGCTCAGACAAGCAGTGTTCCCACTGGGACACAGTTGTCTCTGGGTGGGCAGAAGAAGGTGGGAGTTCACAGTCCCAGGTATTCTGGCCTGTGGTCACACATGAGTTTCCTTGGCTGGAAATTTCCTTGCTTTGAGTTTGTCCTGGGAAGAAACTTCGTCCAAATGTGCTGACAAAATCGAGCTTCTAAGGATTCGATCCAAAGACCCAGCCTCCCTCCAGGGCAACTCTCCCAAGCAACCTGGCCCCCTAGAAGTCTAGGAAGCCATCCTCAGGCACTCTGACCACAACCTGTTCACCTGGAGCCTGTCACTTCCAGCCTGAGGTCCAAAGCCAGTTCCTCTGACACTCCCCCGTGGCCAGCAGAGGCTCACAGGAAGTGACCCTGTCTGGACTCCCAGTCCCAGCGGGTAGGGTGAGGTGTGCTTAGAAACCAAGGGTTTCGGTCTCAACCCAAGAGCTCCCTCTCAGAACATGCAACCCAGGTAGGAGCATCGAGCAGCTGACAAGCAGGGGCCCTCGGCTGCCGGCTCGGCGGGCAGGGACGCCTGAGGGAGGGCATGCTGGCCAGGAGGACTGCCGGCCTCCCAGGGAGCAGGGTTCAGTGTCAGCACAGGCTCACGACAGAGGCAACTAGACACTCGCTCCAGGGCTTCTGCAGCCTGGAGGGAAGGCTCCACTCCCCCTACTTCGCCCCTTCTCATTTAGTGGTTCAAACAATGCAGGCTACATTACAAATCCAAATCAGCAGCATTGCATTTTATCATTAGCCGCAACTTAACAAATTAATTAGTACCGTGTGTTCCCTGAAGCATGGCTTACAATATTTTGCTTAGAGAATATATGTCAGAAATTACAGATGTATTATTAAAAGTACTTAGGCAACCCGAGTGGATTCTAAAGGTGCCCTTTTGACACCGCTTTCTGGGACGGAACAGGATCTGAGACAGCCAGAAATATCACCAAACCCACCATCCAAGATTTGAATCACAAAGGTCTTTGCAAAGATTTATTTTCTTCCCTGAAGGGAAACAAAGGTTGTCAAGAACCAAGATCTGGCCTCTGAAAAGAGTTAATAACAATTTGTCACTTGAGGTAGTATGACATGAAAGAAGCTAGGCCTCCAGCAGCTAATGATCAAGGACACCAACAGCCACTGAGGCTGGAATCCTGGCTCGGCCGTGTACCGGGGGGACCCAAAATAAACAGAATTTATTTATTAAAAATTGTGTATGTATTTAAATCTCAGTCACCTTCAAAGTACTCTCCATTTGATGCAATACACCTATCGAGACGCTTTTTCTGCTGCCCAAGACAGTTTTTGAACTCCTTGATTTTGATGCCTTTTAGTGCTTTTGCAGTTTTTTATTTTCACCTCTTCCACATCAGCAAAATGTTTCTTTTTGGAGGACTTTTTTCATCCAGGGAAACAAACAAACAAAACAAGTTGGTCAGGGCAATATTGTGGGAAAAAGGAGGGTGAGGCACAGGGGTCGTGCCATTTTTAGTGAAAAACTGCTGAATACTCAGATCAGTGTGGGCAGGTGCATTGTCATGTCACACGTTGTTCATGTAAATCACTCATCATGAAAGGGGCAATTTCACTGGAGCGGAACGCAGACTCTCACAACGACCCCAGCTGGTACACCGATGCAGATGGTTCCTAGACACTCACCTAGCAGGGGAAGCCTGTACTACAAGGGGCCCACCCTCCAGAAGATAATTCCCGTTTTTTGCCACCCCTCGTATTAACTGTGTGGTATTAGGCAAGATTCTCATCCAGAAATTGATACAATGATAATAATAATAACTACCTTGCAGGGGTCCTGGGAGGACTAATATGCTACTTCATGCCAAGTGCTTGGTCCACAGAAACAAGCCAATAAAAGTAGCCACTATTCAGAGGACCTGAACAGACACATCATTCATGAAGACATATAAATGACCAACGGATATATGAAAAAATGCTCCACATCACTAGCAATTAGGGAGATGCAAATAAAAACCACAATGAGATACCACCTCACACCTGTTAGAATGGCTATAATCAACAAGACAAGGGATAACAAGCGCTGGAGAGGCTGTGGAGAAAAAGAAACCCTCATACACTGCTGGTGGGAATGTAAATTGATACAATCACTATGGAGGACAGTGTGGAGGTTTCTCAGAAAATTGGGAATGGAATTACCATATGACCCAGCAATCCCTCTCCTGAGTATCTACCCAAAAAATTTAAAAACCTTAATTCACAAAGATATACCGGTATGTACCCCAATGTTCATCGCAGCACTGTTCATGGTGGCCAAGTCATGGAGACAACCAAAGTGTTCTCCGATAGATGACTGGATAAAGAAGATGTGGTACAGGTACACAATGGAATACTACTTGGCAATAAGAAAAGATGAAATACAGCCATTTGTGACAACACGAATGGACCTAGAGATCATCATGCTAAGTGAAATAAGCCACACAGGAAAAAACCAAGAACTATAATATCTGACTTCATTTATATGTGGAATATAAAACAGAAAGTAACAAAGAAGCAAAAACTTATGGATACAGTCAATAGTTTAGTGGTTACCTGAGGGTAAGGGGGGTGGGAGGGGGCATCAAATATATGAAGCTGGAAAGAGAACTGACTCTGGGTGGTGGACACATAATGCAACACATAGATGATGTACTATAGAATTGTACACCTGAAACTTATGTAATTTTTACTAACCAATGTCATCCTAGTAAATTTAACAAGAAAAGAGAAAGTTGCCACTATTATTCCAAGATGCACTTCCACTGAAAGACTCACGAGGACATTGACTTAGGAATCCTTGCACACCGGTGGCCTAGATACTTCAAACGTTCCTTCATGAACAGTCTATTCTTACTCTTATTCATTCAAAACCTCAGAAGCTGTTTTTGTTGCTGTTTTTGTTGCTATTGTGTTGTGTTGTGTTGTGTTGTGTTGTTTCAGAATCACCAAGCTCACTGAGATGCGTGTAAATACCAAAAGGCCAATGAATGAGTGGCAGTGAGAGCTATATCCAGTGGTATGCTGGCAAACGTTCAAAAACCAGCTCCCAGGTGGCAGGGAGAAGGGGTAAGAGGGAAGCCTTGAGTTGCAGAATTGGCCATGCCATAAATTCTCCCACCATGGCCAATTTCTAGCTATCAGCGTGATGTCACCGAATGGTGCAGAGCTGGGAAGAGATGCACACAATCAGCTCTCAGGAGCAGGTACAAGCAGGCCTAGCATACCACCAGCTAAAACGGAGCCTGTGATTGAAATCTTGCATCCACAAGACACACTGCATTCTCTTTTTGGAGGCAAAAATCCTGGGCCACTGAATCAGAAGCAGTAGGTGGGACAAGTGGAATTAGGTAAATGCACTGTTATCTGCAGAGTGGACGGTCTTGCCAATGAGCCTGGAAGTCCATTAGATCTCAGGTGCTGTACCCACACTGGTGATGACATCACCCATGAAACCCCCTCCTGCAAATCCAGGGGTCCCCCCAACCCTGCCTGTGCCATGTTTTGATGAATATGTCCAACACTGGCCTCTGCAACATCCCTTTGCAGTTGGGAGAACCAGCCTCCACTTCTGACCTTGCGAATTCTCCATTTCCTGACACAGACACTGTGCCTCTCTCTCTAAGAGAGCACCCATGCTCTGTGCATGTCTATGCAGACCTGTCGGTGTTGGCGTAAGTGGTCACTCTCAGAGGGTGCTCTCATTGCCTTTATTTCTTAGTTCTTAAAATAGGGAGTCACCTCACAAAAGTCCTTATGCTTATCTTCAATAGGCTAAATTTGCCATCTCAAAACCTACTCCAGGCCAACGTTCTCCTTGTGGTGACAAGTCATGCAATAAATAAGTCCCATCAATTATTCTTTCTAAGTAGTCCTGAAATCTATACCTACTCTCTGACTCACCCACCACTTACTTCCCTAGGTCCTCATCATCTTCTGCCACAGATTGTCACCTAGCTAACTTTCCTTTAATCTCACTCCTTCCTTTCCTTCCCTCCTCCACTCCCTGAGAAAGAGAATCCAAAATGCAAATCTAATCTTGTCACTCCCCACTCCCAACCTCTGTAAGGTCATCTTCCCCTGTCCCCAACCCCTACTCTCAACTTTAGAAACTCTGGATAATACAATAGTCCCCATGCTAGTTTACAAGTCTGTGTTTTGCATATGCAGTGACTTCCACTTGGAATTTCTTTCACCACCCCAATTGGACTGCCTGGACAACTTCTCTTCACCCTTCAAAACCCCTTTCTGAGCTTGTCAATCTGTGTTAATAAATCATTACGAGAAACAGCTTACTCTTTTTCCCATGTTTTGTCTCACATTCTAAAGAAGAAATTTCATCCCTTAAAAAGCTGCTGTTTTGTTTTTCTTTTGGGGGGGGGGGGAGCCGGAATAGTTCAACAAGTTGAGTGTTTGCCTTGCAACCGCAAGGCCCAGGGATCAAGTTTGGCCCTGGCCCATGCAAACCCATATGCTGAACTGCAGTGCACAACTGGTAACCACTGGGATGGCAGCAAAAGTTCTCACCTTCCATGCAGGAGCCCCCAATTCAGTTACCATCCCACACAGCCCCACATCCACCTGTGTGGAATGAAACTATGTCACAACTAATGGTGTTCAACTGTGGAGACTGCTCTGGGCCCTCCCCACTTCTCTCTCTCTCTCTGTCTCTCTTGCCTTCTCTCAAACAATAAAATAAATCTTTTAAAAAAAATTTTTTTAAGAAAGTGCTCTTTTTCCTTTTATCTTTCGCAGGCTCCTCCTCTTAGGAAGGGGGAGGTTTTACTGGCTTGGTGAGAAGGCAAGAATATGACACCATTGGCTCACCTATCTCTAGTGGTCAGCCAGCATGGAAAGGAGAATGTGGCCCAAGATCCAGGCCAGGGGCCCCAGCAGCTGCCCGAGTGAAGGTCAAATCTACAGACTGACTGTCTCCACGTGTAAGGCCATATAAATACATTTGGAAGAAAATAGCAGGAAGCCCATTTTGGCCTCAGCTCCAAAGCAGGTCTTCAATCCACAATAGAACAGATATCTTTATCCCTATCTGACTCCTATTCCAGAACTCACAGACGAGTCAAGTATATATGATCAGCCCCTGGGAGCCAGAGCTCATGTGCAGGAAGAGAACTATACTCGGAACAGTCACTGTCCGTCTCCCCCAGGGGCCTGAGCCTTTTCTCATGGAATGGGGTGCATTCTAGATGCACTAAGTGCCCAGGCCATTTTAGGCAGAGCATCAGCTGTTGTGGGGCATAACTCTTAGAAGGTGCAGGGCCAGGGTGGTCCCTGGGCTGTGGGACCCAAGCGTCTGCCATGCAGAGTGAGATGCGCCCACCATGGGGGGACCCAGCTGAGGGTCACAGAACCACTCTCTGGGGTTCTGCCTCCCTCTGCCACCTCCTCTCTTGCTCGGTTCCTTCTCGCTCTGCCTCTGTCACTTGCTGTAGCCATGATCTGTGAGGTGGCTGCCCATTAGAGCTGGGATGCCAACCACTCCTGGATCACACAGGGATGGGCTTCACGCTGCACCACCTCGTACACCTCCCAGAACACCTTGGACCATCCGTTTTTAGGGCGGGTCTGCTGAAACCTGCTTCCAGGAACCAATCTGCCATGTCAGTGGTGGGACAAGGCCTTAAGCCCTTGAGTGGCCTCCTATAAGGCCTGAAGGCTTGCAAATATCACAGCAACAGAGCACAAGGCTCATCTGCTTGCACCAGTACAATCACCAGGGCTCAGGGAGAAACACGAGGGCCTCTGAGGGGCAAGTCCATGAGCCACAGCCTGTCCCCTGACCCACAGGAAGAGACTGACCTTATTTAGAAACATCCCTGGCCAGTGCTATTTACGGGGTGCTGACCTGAAGTGAAGCGGGGGGACACCTGAGGGTTTGCTTCCCCTGGTGGGCCCAGCCAGGAGTTCACCTGAGGCAGCCTGGGGCTTTCCCAAAGAACACGGGCTCTCTCAGCCTCCCTCCTCTCTAGACACCCTGAGCGCTCCATCTCTGTGGCTCTCCAGAAGACTACGTATAAAGAATAGGAAGACCCTCTCCATGCCCCTGGAACTAGTCAGCATAAGGAAGACTTTTCTGATAGCCAGGGATGTCAGGGAGGCCAAGCCAGGCATCCCCTGGGAGTGTTCTGAAGGTCTCACTGACCACAGCCCCCATCACCAGCTGATGGGGCTGGAGCCCAGGAAAGGGTGCAGGTGGGCAGGCTGCAGGCGACAGGCGACCTAGCTTCGCTCTGCGTCCAGCTGGAGCTTTAATCTGATCTCTGGCAAATTCACAGCTCAATTGAATTCAATAAAACCCCCTCCGGAACTATACACTGTATCATTAAAAACCCAACTACCAGGTTTGACCACTTTTACAAAAACAATTTCTTCTCACATCCTCCATTTCTGTTCCCCAAACATCAGCTCTTACACTGAATTTCAACAATCTACAAAAACTTATACGTTCTAAACCTTTAAATGACTCGATCTTTACCTATAAGGTAAATTATCTCATGTGATATGAGCCTATGAGATTTTAAATTTCAATCAGAATTAGTTCATAACAATAGAAAATAAAAATAAAAATATTTTAATGTGATTATTAAAAGAAGTAATAAACATTATCTATGTTAATATGCATTTAATATTAAGAAAGCAAGTAATATATTATTATGTAGTATCAGCTTCACGTCTCTTTTCAATCATCCACTAAAGAAATTGCAGAGAGAGAAGAAAGAGGAGGAGGAGGAGGAAGAGGAGGAAGGAAGGAAGGAAGGAAGGAAGGAAGGAAGGAAGGAAGGAAGGAAGGAAAACAGATCAGTTGTGTTACCAAGCTCCAGTACATAAACACTGCCCAAGAGAGTAGGGTTGTCAAGGTCAAGAACTGCACAATGCTGTGTTCAATTCTCTATCTCTGTGCCTCGCAAGAGCCAGGCACATAATCGGTGCCACATAAATGTTTGCTGAATGAAGGGGTGAAGACATGAATGGCAGTCCAGTGCTTTGAGTATTTCATTTTCAAATTGCCGGCAAAGGCCCACACAGCCCTCCTTCCTTTCCCTAATTGGTAACCACAGTGCATAAACTTATACACCTGCATTGGCCTAACCTTTTCTGACATGTCAAGGGGTGAATTTAACTTGGTTATATTTTAATTGACTGCCCTTCTGCCAAGCCAGGAGGCCTGAAACATTGCTGATCTATAGAAGATATATGATTTACTTAGAGAAGGAGGCATTCATAAAAGCAAGCCCATCTCTCCAACCTTCTTCTCTCCATTACATGTCCAGCCCACCCAGTTTTCCTCACCTTCCACAGAAAACCTTACTCAAAGGAGGCAAACCTACTAATTGCATCACAAAGGTGCTACTACAGGGCCCCCAGGGAATTCTCAACACCTTAGGATGTGTAAAAGCAGCATGGGGCAAGGGAGGAGGGTGACCTGAGTGATTTTCAGGCTTTCTAGAAGCCTCATAGAAATCAGGCATTCCTCTGCTAATGGAGAAATCCAAACCCTCTGTTCTTGGGTAGAGCTTGGCAGCTCATTTAGTGAAGTTGTCTCATACAGGTCAACAGTGCGTTGTGTTTAGATGCTGAACTGGATGCTGCAGCAAAGAACCCTGACCCAGTACAAAAGCCTCCGTGGGCCCTGGTGTTGGTGTCAGGCAGCATCGGGCAGACTTATCACACATTCACTCCCCAGATGTTTATTGAGCAACTGCTAGGTGCTGAGCACTCCTCTCAACTCTGGCATACAGACACTTACAAATTCTTGTTCTCATGGATCCTACAGTCTAATGGAAATTACCTCAACACACATAACACTTACTGAGCACTTATCTTCTGCCAAATGCTGTTCTCAGAGCTTTATTTGTATTAACTCATTTAATCCCCTAACAACCTAATGTGGTAGATTCTGTTATTATCTCCATTTTTCACATTAGGATACAGGCACAGAGAGGGTAAGTAACTTGTCCAAGGTCATACAACTATTAATGGCAGGGCTGGGATTCAAACCCTGACTCTGCCTTTCGAGTCCCCTCTTGTGACCACTATAGCAGCTTGATGGGACAGAGGTCTGGATGTCCTGGGTCACCTACCACATCCACATGTCCCCTAGCAATTACTACAGAGCAAAATGAACATGATAGGGGATCAACAGGTGGTCAATGGGTAAGGAAGTGGGAAAAATTATCCTGACAGGTAATACTTGGATTTTTCTTAGGGAGAGAACTGTCAAATGGACAGCACTTGACCAGTTGCTTAAGGCAACAGATGGGCTTCATGAGGCCTAAGAGTTGAGTGGCCCCAAGCTTCAGAGAAGAGAATGCAGCCTATACAATGAAGGAAACAGGTGTAGGGCTCCTGGGACAATCTGGGAGGGCAACGATAAGGAACAAAGATGGAGGAAAGAAGGGAAAGAAAAGAGAAAGATGGAGAAGTGAAGGCCAGGCACCAAGTGAAAGCTGTCTGTCTGGGGATGCCCCACTCAGCAAATCTTGAGGAAAGTCTACCAAACTCATGACTGATGGTGTGATGACTGTTGACCAGCGTGAGGCTTGTTCTGGTTGTTGTTGGAACCAGAAGACAGCTAAGGTTCCCAGTGGGGAGATGAGGTACAGGGCACAGGCTGCACATGCCAAAACTGTGGTGTAGAGAGAAAGGAAGCCAGTGGGTTATAAACCCATGCAGATGTGTGGCTATATGTGGAGCTTGGACTTCCACTGTCCATGACCTTGGACAAGAGGTTTCAAGATAATTTCACAGTGTTCTCAAGACACAAAGTAGCCCATGCTGAGTTCTTGGTTATAGCTAGCATCACCGCATCAAACAGAAAGTTAAGAATCTCTCTCTTTATTCTCCTCTTAACGTTTATACCCCCGAAAGATTTGGTTTGATAAAAATCCTACATAACAAATCATAAACTCATCTTGATCCGTCTGAATTGGTTTCCCCATGCCAACAGAGAAGGAAAGAGGGATCTTTATCTTAACAAGTAATACTGGCAAAGAAGGAAAGGCCATTTGCTCATCTCTGGACAATCACCCCCTAAAACTCCCAATTATTGATCACTATTATACAGCCTCTTTACATCTATAGATGCACTGATTCCCTGCAAGATGACTCCATTTGTGAAGCCCATTTCATATAGAAGACATGGAGACTCAGAGAGGCCACCTGGTTGGCAAATGGTCACATGGGGACACCACCCAGGTCTGTCTGTTTGACAGCAAAGGCTTTGGCCTGTCCCCATTCATGCTTCTCTCAAGACAGTGGGTACAGAACTTCACAGCTTAGCACCATGTTCCCTGAGCATCAGAACAAAGAGTTGCCTTAAAGCTAACTAGCTGCTCATATTCCAAACCAATTAATCTCACTTAAGCTCACTGAAGCCTCAGCCTCCATGACTGAAAATACCAAACCTGAATTCATCATCAAAGAAGGCTCCCGAGCAGGAAACCCACTCATCTAAATAACTCAGGCTCCTGAGCTACCTGGACCCTGATGGGAGAAGGGAATGTGGCAACAGGCTAAACACTAATCCAAGAGTGTGGAGAGGCACCAAGCCCCGAGTCCACAGACCTGAACCAGGCACATGCTATTAAAACATAGCTAAAAACCACTTATTCCGCATTAGGTGATTAATAGTGCTGGCCCTTCCCTGGGAGAGGGCCGCAGCCTGAGAAATGATGCAATTACTCCCAGTGAATAGAGATGTTAAGGGACTCATTATTACCAGGGCAGTGTGTACAATTTCATGGTTAATTAGGATGGGGGGGGGGGGGGGGGGGGAGGGCACCGCTACATTACCCAGCCTAAACAGAGTCCCTAACCCTGCCCCTCTCCTTGCCTTTAAACTGTGAAGAAGTAAACTTGAAGGACTGGGAAAATCAAAGACGCTCTGGGCTAATTAGAACCAAGCAATGATCACTGGAGATCATTTTTGTGGCGATCCTGCGCTAGCCAAGTCCTGACAGCCTTTCGTCCACACACAGCCACCTCAATGACCTCCATGGGAGAGCAGAAGCACTGAGACATGGTTTCCAGGGAGAAAAATGACTTTTAATCAAGACTGGGAAATGGAATTACACGTGTAATTAGATAGAAACAGCCACAAAACCACAAGCGAGGGAGCTCGCTGTAATATTGAGCTTCCGTTCTCTTCTCGAAAGCTATGGAGAATTTCAGCATAAACTGTGCTGATGAAGGCCTTCGGATTTTCATTCTCTGGCCGACCAGAATTTCCCAGGAGGACATTAATGGCTGCTGTGTCCTCCTTGGAAACACCCCCAGGCAATGTGGTGGCTGTGTTCCCTTTGTTGGCTGGTGCTTTTTGCTCTCCTGGCCCTGACCTCAAGCTTATCACCCTGACAGAGGAATAAACACACGTGTAGGGTTTTGTTAATCTTGAAAGCAAACTCCAAATTCCTAGTGAAGCACATAAAGTATTCCAAAGCTCTAGGATCAAAAGTCACTGGTTAAAGGCGCTAACGGCATTCACTTCATTTCAAGTTCATGGGCATCTCAAGGAGAATGCCATGCTTTTGTTTTGGGGGGTTTTGTTTGTTTTTTATCAGAGACACTGACTTCTTTGACCTCCAAAGGATCACTTGAATGCCCTTCTTAGGGAAAAGCAGGGCAGAGAGGCAGCCCCTGCCCAGGATTGCAAGTCTATTAACGCAGTCACTTCCCATGGAGCTTTGGGAAACCCTTGGGGCCTCCAAGGGAGAAGATACTAAAACCCCTACTGCTGCAACCTAACATTCTAAGTTGGAGAGATTGTCACGGTAGGCCAGAGTGGAGGCAGGACATGCCACAAGACTTGGGAATAAAGCCATTTCTAGGAACAGCAGGGCTAGGCCAGTGGTCTGGGCTCAAAACCCACTGCACGGGGCCCATGGCAGAGCCTCCAGCCAAGGCTAAAGGCCTCTCCCCACTAAGACAGGAGTCTGGGTGGGCACTGATGTGTAGAAATGCCATTTGGGAGATGGGAGGGAGAACAGTGAATTGTGGGTCCCAGTCACCTAAAGCCACACTGAAGACATGCCTTGTTTGTAATGTCAAGATAATAATAGTAATAATAATGTGGGACACTATGGAGCTTGTGGAAAGTTCATCAGCTTTAAAGCCCCTCAGACCTGGGTATACATGTGTGACTTTCTCTTCTATGAGGTTTAGTTTCTTTCTCTATAAAACAAAAATCGTGACTCAACTCTCATAGAATCACAGGATTTTTATAGATTATAAAGAAGGTATTGAAAATCAGTGAGGGAAAGACAAAATTTCCAATAAATACCGGTAGTTTTGAGACTACATACCAAGAAAAAGTTCTAAATGTATCTTAGACTTAAATGTTTAAAATGGAACCAAAAAGTACTTGTAAATAAAATAGAGAAAGCTCGTTACAACTTTGTATGGGGTTATGCTTTTCTATGAACTGAAATTTAGAAATCATGAAAGAAAAGAACAGCAATTTTACTATATAATATAAAAAGCACAGTAACAAATAACAACTGGGTTCAATATTTTCAACTCATACCAAACATCAAGGGATAAAATCTCTAATATAAAGAGCTCTCTAAAACTATTAGAAAAATAAGAAAAGTACATGACTCACAGAAAATAAAATACAAATAACTCCTGAACACCTGAGCCGAGGTTTACTCTCACTCAAAAGAGAAATGTAAATTAAAACTATGCTCTCATACTATTTTTATCCATCACATTGGCAAAACCCCAAAAGTTTGATAACGTATTCTGTTGACAAAACTATGGGCAAACGGGCATGCTTATACATTGCCAGTGGGAGTATACATTGGCAGAAACTTTGGAAGAAAATTTTGCAATATCTATCAAAATTACAAATGCAAACATTCTTTTACTCTGCAATTCCATTTTTAGAATTTTCATCTGGTGCTTGCAAAAATGCAAACTGACTTAATTACAAGATTATTCTTTACAGCCCTGCTTTTTACAACAAAAGGTTAACTAGAACCTAAATTTTATCATTTAGGGAATTGGTTAAATAAGTTATGGCACAGCCATACAATAAAATACTGTGCAGTGAGGGGAAAGAATGGGAAAGTCCTTTATAAACCAATATGGAAATATCTCTTAGATGTGTTATTAAGTGAGAAAAGCAATGTGCAGAACTGTTACACATGCCTCCATTTGCATAAAGAGGTGAGGGTGTGAATTTATATTCAGATCTGCTTATAATTCATCATGAAAATCTGAAAAGACTCCCCCTCAAAAAAATTAATGTGTTTATCTGTGGGACTAGGAAAGGATGAAGCAGAATGAAGCGTAGTAGAATTTTCTTTTCACTCTATACCTTTGCACACAGTTAATTTTTGAAGCATGGGAATGTATTATCTACTTAAAAATCAAATAAATATGTTAAAGTTATTTTTCAAAAGATAAATAAATGCTAATGGAATATATTCTAGAAACCACAAAAGTAAAATGAAACTCTAGAACTGCAGAGATAGAGAACATTAAAAAAAAAAAAGAGAGAGAGAGAGAGAGAAGAAGAATGGGAAAGGAAAAAAGCAAAGCTCTATAGCACTAAACAAACAGAAATGCCAAATGCAAATAATTTGGATTGTAAAGGAATAAAATATAAGATATATGCATCCTAACGTTTTTGAACTCTTCATGTACAGTAATATAAAACTCATATGTGTGTATGCATCTATACATATTTAATAATTCAAAACATTTTGATGAGCAACAAAACCCTTTGTCCCCAGCAATTGTATCTCTAGAAATCTTTTTTTAAGAAAAGCTTTAAGAATGTGGTAATAAACTTAGGTACAAAGATGTAGCACATAAACAAATATTTAACAATTGATGATTCACTCAATAAATCATGCCTCTCATACATCAAAATGCCAAGCAGGCACCAAATTTATTCTGCCAAATATTTAATGATACCAAAAGATGTTTACTTTCTGCTGGCAAAGATAGACACTAACATATTCACTGCAGTTATCTGTAGGAGTGGGATTATGGATGACTTTTATTTTTTGCATATTGATATTTTCTAATTGTTCTACAATGAATGTATATTTCTTTTGTAATAAAAAAAATTATTGAAAAGGAAAAATGAAAAAAGAAAAAAACCCAGCTTAATTGATTGCCATCTAAGGGAACTACCTTAATAAATATCACTTGTCTAGATTCTCTACTCTAGGGGTGTCCAACCTTTTGGGCCACTGGAAGAAGAATTTTCTTGGGCCCTACATAGAGTACACTAACACTGACAATAGCCAATGAGCTAAAAAAAGAAAGAAAGAAAAGAAAAATAAAAAGTCGCAAAAAAAAAAATCTCATAGTGTTTTTAAGAAAGTTTACAAATTTGTGCTGGGCCACATTCAAAGCCGTCCAGGGTCACATGCGGCCTGCAGGCTGTGGCTTGGACAAGCTTGATCTACTCTACAATTTTCTAAATTGTGCTAATGGTGAAATCCCAAACCTTTCCACAGGGCCTACAGAGGATAAGAGGGAAGGATGTAGGAGCTGAGAGTCTGCCCCACACCCACATCTTCCCTTCCCCCCCAACACACAGACACACAGTCACATTCATGCTCACATACTCACACGCACTTATGGTAGCTACCCTTTTTCAAGTTTTACAAACAGCCCTTTTACCTAAGATTTAACTGTGACAAAAGCACAGGAATACTGCCCCATGAAGCTCTGTCCTTATGCCTAGTCTGAGCATCCAGGAGCCACATGATTCTCATTAGCCCTGAAAATGCCTTGTTGGAACTCAGAGCCCACTGGGCCTTTTATCCTATGCAGGTGGAAGCAGGGTGAAGGCCCAAAGGTGCAATGCAATAGGACTCCCTGGGAGGCCTGCAGAGGGTTTGTCTATGTAGTAGAAAGTGGAATGGGGGGGGGTGGCAAGGTAAAACCCGAGTGGGCACCTGAGAAGGAGAGAATACTGAGGAAGAGGGTCGGAGCACCTCCCTGCAGGAGAGGCCAGAGTCCTGTGTGGATGGCATTTTGAGAACACACTGAGCCATATTTCCCTTTATAGATGACTTGATGTTGGAAATTCAAACTTGGGCTAGACTTCTCCCAACTTAAAAGAAGGTCAAGACCAGTCTCCTGCTGACTTTCTTTCTAGGTTAAGGACCCGCCCTTATCCACAGCTTTTCCCCTTATGCCTGTGAAGTGGGGAGTTGAGTGTCCTGCAGAGACTGAGGTCAGGTGTCCTCCTCATTTGTGTTCCCTGACTCATAAAGTGACTGACCCTATATCTAGTTATGAAGACTCATCAGTCTAATAATAATATAATAGCAGCTATCATTTAATGTGCTTTTCTATCAGGCACTACAAGAACATTATTTACTCTGAACAGCAAGGTTATGAGGATGTATAGAAGACTCACTGTCAAAATGGCCCCATTTCACTACTTCCTGTGCTCTGTGCCATGAGACTTTACATTAAGAGGTAGAGTCCTATTTCATCCCTTGACTTTGAGAAGATGTTGTGACTTTCTTTGACCAAATAAGTGAAACAGAAGTGATAACGTGCCAATTCTAAGCCTAGGCCTTAACTCTTGCACACTTCTGCTCAGTCCCTTGGAGTCCTACTGCTTTCCTAAGAACTAGCCAAGGCTAGCCTGCTGGTGGGTGAGAGACCATGTGGAGAAGAGCCATCCCAGCCAAGGCCACCCTAAGCCAGCCAACCCTCTAGCTAACCTCAGACAAGTGAGCCCACCCAAGACCTCCAAGTGGGGCCCAGCTCAGCAGAACCACCCGGCTTACCTATAGATTCATGAGAAAGAATACATGGTTGTTTTAAACTGCCAAGTTTGGGAATAATTTATTTCATTTCATGATTATAGCAATAGATACCTGGATACAGGTGATATCGTTAGTATTGCCAAACTCAAGTTGAAAAAGGAGAGCTTTTCCTGTTATGGACTGAATGTCTGTGTCCCCCCCAAAGTCCATATGCTGAAACCCCTAACCCTCAATGTGTTGGTATTTGGAAATGGGGCTTTTGAGAGGTAATTAACATTAGATATAGAATAACCAGACATACAATTTTTTAAAGAACAGAAAACAACAGTACTGTCCTGTTTGAAATGGTACATATGGTCAGCCGAGTCTCACTGGGCCAAATTCAGGGTGTCAGCAGGCTAACCGTATGCACTGTTTGAAACAGGACAGTATTGTTGTTTTCTGTCCCACTTAAAACAAGACATCTGGTCAGCCTATCCAAAATCCATATGTTGAAAAACCCTAACCCTCAGTGTGCTGATATTTGGAGATGGGGCCTTTAAAGGTAATTAGCACTAGATGAGGTCCTAAGGGCAAGACCCTGAGATTGTTGCCCATATGGGAAAAAAAAACAAAAATAAACACACACCAGAGCTCCTTAGATATCTCTCTCCCTCCATCTCTCTCTCTCTCTCTCTCTCTCTCTCTCTCTCTCTCTCTCTCTCTCTCTCTCTTTCTCTCTCCCTCCCTCCCTCTCTCTCTCTCTCTCTCCCTCTCTTCCCTATGCCCCCCCACACCCGCCCCTACTCCTGCAGCAACAGCACACGGTGAGAAGACAGCAGTCTGTCTGCGAGCCAGAAAGAGGGCTTTCACCAGAAGCTGACCACGCTGGCATCCTGATATAGGATTTCTGGCCTCCAGAACTGTAAAAAAATAATGCCTGTTGTTTAAGCTGCCCGGCCTGTGATATTCTGTTAGGGCAGCCAAAACAGACTAAGACAAGATCTCACAGCTAGCAGGTGGCAGAGGAAGAATCCAAAGCCTGTGCCCTTAGGGAACAGCCCACAGCCTCAGGACTGTACCCACAGCAGGTGACCTCCACTTCCAGGAAATTCCCAGGGGCCTGCCCTGAGCTATCCTGGAGTCCTAAATGTCCCAGACACATGGAATCCCAAAGCTGGAAGCAGACCTGGAAAGCATTGATTGCAGCTCCCTGGTTTCATAAATGATCACATTGAAGACCTGACAATCCAAATGAATGGTCCGAGGCCAGACTATGCATAAGACAAAGAAAAGGCTGAAGCGGTGGCCTCCAGCCCCACTTGGAGGTCCACACTGGGCTGACCTGCCTCTCGGGACATAATAAGAACAAGGAAGGGTTGTCCATCAGGAATTCTCATCTTGCTGCCAACCCCAGTGCCCCAAGGGTCCCAGTCTTGAGCTCCAGTAACCAGAACTCCTAGGAGCTGCTTATTCCCACCCCATCTCTCCTCTCCCCAAACCCACCTCCAAAAATCAGCCTGCGAACATTCACTATCACATGAGCAGATGGTGGGGCCTGGGTCCTTAGTGGACATCCAAGGAAATGAGGCTGCTGCATTTCTGTGCCCATTTAGGAGACAGAGTCCCTGGGTCACCCTTACAGCTTCTCCAAGGCCACACGGTGGATCCTGTAACAGAGGCTGTAGCCTAGGAAGGCAGTTTGGCTGCTGTCATGCATATGGCGGCCTGGCAGCTACTTCCAAGAGTTTCCAAAGCACGTGGCAATCAGGAGCCCCTGGGACTTAGGGCCCATCTGCTGTGCAAAGATAGCCTCATTTCAGATGCCACAAAGCGCCAGAGGACACTGTGTGCTTCGCTCAGAACTGGAACACTGCCCCAGCCTTTAGGCTGGGGTGGAACGCTTAGAGAAGATGACATTCACTCAGCACTGGCAAAGACTGCTGTTTCTGGGGAACTGGGGACACTCTATGGACCAGGCAGGGCCATGGCCCTGGCGGAACCCCCAGCTGAGTAGTGAGAGTCCCACAGAAGGTGATGCATGTATGGACATGCGCAAAGGGCACCGCCTCCTGGTCAGGAGGAAGCAAGGGCAGGAAGGGGCCATAAAGAGAGCTTTTCCAAGGATGTAACCTTTGGGCTGGGATTCAAGGACATCTTTCCGGTGCTCACTTCTCTGGAGGTTGTCCAGGAGTTGCCTAGGATCCAAGTCAGGAAAGGGGTGGACAGGACCTTTGTCTCCTGTGTTACCCAAATATTGACCTCCTAGATGTACCAGGCTCCCCAGCTTCTGGACTCCCCCTCTCCTTCAATGGCCAACAAAATGGTTTGGATCTCTCCCCTACCTACTGCCACTAACTGCATGAACTAAGCCATGGCTTTCCTGTTTTTCAAAATGAAGATTACAGCCCTCAATACAGTCTTGAAGACACCGCAGGTTTGGCCTTCACCACTCCACTGGCTTTCTATGTATTTACTCGTGCCCCACCTCGCTGAGTTCCAGGAATTCTGGATTTCCTTCAGCTGCTCAAGGCACATCCTTCACATGCAGGCAGTGGCAATGCTGTTTCCCCTGTCTATAGGTCTCAGCTCAAAGATCATGTCATCAGGGGAGTCTCCCCAAGCCTCCAGGTCAGGTCAGTGTCCTTAGATTGACTCTCATACAGAACCACAAACCCTCTCTTTCCCTATATTTTAATACATCTTGAAGTTATATTGCTGTCAATGTAATTTTTAAGTTCATGTCTGTCTTTCCCACTAGTCAGTCAACACTGTAAGAGTAGGAATTGTGTTTGCTTTTGCAGATACTTGTATGCTCAGTAGCTAACACAGTGCCAGGCACATGGTTCACACTCAACACATAGTTGTTGAATGATGGCTAGATGAACGAGCATTGCGGAACATCTAACTGGGAGCTTTATTCTGAGGAATGAAGGATCCATGACACCATACACTGGGTGTCTCCAGAGGCAGATCCTGGGACAAAAAGTTGAGTAGTAGTCAGTTTATTGGGTAAAAGAATAAACTGAAGAAGAATCACTAGGAAGAATCACTAGGGGAATGGGGAAGAGAGACAGGGAAGGAAGGGAAGGAGGGACGAGGGAGGAAGGAAGGTTAAAGGAAGGAAAGGGGAGGAGAGGGGAGGGGAGGGAAGAGAAAGGAAGGAAAGGAGGGAAGAGAAGGAAACGCCAGGGTGTGTAAATGAGACCCCTGGACTAGAAGGCTCAGGGAGGAGGGAGGAAGAGATGAGAGACTAGATGGAATATCTGTGTGCATAAGTCAGGTGGAAGAAAGGAAGAAATCAGCCCATTTCTGCTTGGCTTTCCTCTTGACTTGTGGTGACTCCAGCCCAAGATTCTAAGCATGCTGATACAGAAGCTATCAGGTCCAAACTCTGTTTCTACTACTACTGGTTCCCCATTAACACAAAATTGCAGCTTCTCCAGTACAAGAATCTTCTTAGATAACTCTCAACCCTTACCTCTGGCTTCATGTACTATCACGCTGACTATTACGCTGGAAGGTCCAGCTTATTCCTCCAGAGGGAGAAGGGGAATCTTGTATGGAGACCATGACCCACAGCTGGAGGCTCCAGGCATCTACATGTCTTTATTTCCTGAGCCCATCATATTTATGCAAACTGACACAAACCAACATCTGCCCTGCAGGAAGGTGTTCAAGATCTAGGAAGCAGGTCAAAATTGTGCGAATAGCACTCCTCTTCCTCCATTGAACTTATTAATCTGGAACCATGTACTCAGCCTAATGCCCAGTGAATGTGTACTGAGCACTTGCTGGGTGTTTGGCACCACCCTGAGCAAGAAGAGCACACGTGTGAGGGCAGACAAGGTCCCTGCCCTTGAAGAGCTTATAATCCAGGAGAGGGAACATGCACCAACCCAGCAACCACTCAAACACATGTCCAGTTACAACGTGGGAAGGAATGGTATCCAGCTCCATGGGAGGAGAGGCAAACTGACCTCATCTAGAGTCCAGGGACACCTTCCTCCTGAAGGGACACAGAGATGGACGTAGAAGTTATTGAGGAGAAAGAAGGAAGCAGGAAAAGCATGTGCAGCAGAGGGAACAATATGGTCAAAGCCCTTTGATGGGAGAATCATGACAAAGTGGATAAATGAATGATGAAGGCAGGCATGGGCTGAAACAAGGCAGGCAGGGGGAGTAGGTGTGACCAGTCAAGGTCCCAAGTCCACCCTGTAGGATTATGTCAAGGGGCCTTGATGCCAAGGGGCCTAACAGTGACACAGGTGAGACAAAGCAGGCAGAGGTGACCTGCTGGTCCCCCTCTCAGACAGAGAGGCAGGGAAGATGCAGTGGGACTCAGGCAAGTGGGAAAAGCAGTGGCCTTTTCTGAGCACCTCCTACTTGACAGGCACGAAGCCATTTGCAAGTATTTATAAAATCCTTAGATTCATTCATTCAGTCAGTCCAAATAGCTTTAGAGCCACCACTACTCTTAATGACCAAGTAAAAGGCAGAGTAATTTTCCCCAAAATCATCCTTCAAAAAAAGACAGTGAACTTATATTCAAATCCCTCACTAACTCCTATTAAAGGGCAGTTCTCTCATTTATTTTAACCAACAAAGTACCATTTGGAGAAAAGACATTAGCCTGAAATGACCTCAATCAATGCTAGTTTTGGATGCTTATAAAAGGTTGCCTGATGGAATCATTTAAAAAGGAAGCAAAGATATTTAACCCCTATTTGATAATTATTCCTGAGTATGACCTTAGAATTGCAAGCCAGGGTTGTTCTAAACAAGCATTTTACAAATCGCTATTAAAAAAAAAAAAAAAAGTGAGAACATGAGTAGTTACACTGTGAAGAGTCTGAATAAACCTACAGAACAAATGACCAAAAAAAAGAGAAAAAAACCTCTCCTAATGTTATGCAAATGAGTGTGGATAGCTTGGAATAAAATCTCCAGTGACAGCATATTACACAGATCCACAAAATGCTGGATCTCAAACAACAGCGATGGGAGCAGGCAGCCTGGAAAACTGGGTTAGTGCTGCCCACAGCGGCTCTGGCAGGGACAGAGGCGGTGCTGCCGAAGCAGCCTGGGGAGGCCGGGAATAAAACGGCTCCATGAAAGGCAAGTGGGAAGAGAGCAGGGTTTCTAAATTAACATACTGCTTTACATAGCATGTGAGTTTAAACACACATGCGTGACTAAGCTAATCAATCCAGTGCTACAAGTACACATCTGCCTCTCTAAGAGTTTATATATTCAATTTCAAGATGACCCTCTCTCCTAAATAGAAGATCATCCCACTGGGACAAGACCAAAAGCGATTGCTATTGGGAGCTGTTCTGAACTCCAGCATTTACGGGCACTAGCTGCCGGAGGCGTAGTAGAAGCTGATCCAATTCTACCCACCAGAAAGAAGAGGCCCCGCCAGCCAGAGCACCTGACGTGCATACTCCAAATGGGAAGGTAACACGGAGCAGTTCAAGGGCACAGGCACCAAAGGGCGAACCAGAGCCAGAGCCCAGTCTCCCCCACTCTCAAGCCTTGTCTCCTAACGGTGCCCAAAGCCCCAGGGGTTACACTTGTCACCACAGTAGGGCCCTGGTCTCGGGGACCCCCCTTCTTGTTTGGGCACATGAAGAGTTCCGGGTGAACAAAACCCCATTCAAAGAACACTGCACGCAGTCCAGGCTGAAGACCCCCAGCCTCCAGGCCACAGAGAACCGCTCCATGTCTGGCAAGCCCCTTAGACTGCGAGGTCCTCCATGGGCTGACAGTTGAACCTGTGCCCTGCCCACCGGCAGCTTCTCCGTTCACAGATGTCAAAGCCTTCTGCACAGCCACACCCTAACAGAGCTGTTACACGCGGGAGGGGAGCGCACACCTCACCTCTCAGCCACCAGATCAAAGGACTCCAAAGTGCATTCTTCCCAAAGCCCCCAAGTGAAGGGGCAATGTAGTCACCCCTCTGCAGAGCCACACATCTCCCCTGCTGCCCACACCACCTTTAGTGGCCGCATGCCCCTTGGCCTGCATGGCACTGGGCCATCCCCACTCAGGAGGTGGTGGAGGAAGGAGGGAGCAGCAGGCACCAGGGTGGCCCAGTCCCAGCTAACTACAACCTGTGGGCCTCTTTTAATAATAAAATTTTATTAAAACACATCCATACCAATACATTTATCAATTCCTACGGCAACTTCCAGACTATAGGGTTAAGTTTACTAGCTGTGACAGCTACCAAATGTGCTGCAAACCAACGCTATTTACTACCTGGCCTTTTAAGAGAACTTTTCCCTCTGGTTTAGAAAAATAGATCTCAAATGTTAATATCAAAATGTTAATAATGTTTATTTTAAGGCAGTGGAGAGTGGAATAATTTTATTTTTCTTGGTTTTCTTTCTTTATGCCTAGTTATATATTTATTTTCTTCCATAACATACCATCATGTAAAAGAGCACATATCTTAGAGAATAATCTATTGACATATTTATATTAAAAATAATTTCATTAATATTCCCAATGATTTACCCCATTTTATAGCTGAAGAACCAGGTTTGAGAAAGTTCCAGTAATTTGCCCAAAGTTACACAGCACACGGGTGCATGGCGGACCCCAGCCAGGTCTATCTGACAGAGACCCCTTCTCAGGACGGCAATGGAACGAAGCCCCCGGGCTCCTCTCCTGAGAAGACAGGGACACAGGGCCTCACTCGAGCGGAAGCCGCCCCATCAACCCACAGCCCCTCTGGGAAGCTGGTCATGCCGGGAAGCCTCTCGCCCCACAGGTGTGAGGCATCAGAACTCAAGCCCAGCTGCAATGACTACCAAATGCCTTCCCCTGTTCTGTGAGACACAGAAGAACGGAGGTCAGGAGACAAAGCAGGCCATGCAGGGGTCTGAGAGCAAACCTGAACCTTCCAAGAGTGCAGGCCGGGGGCTCTGGCTCTCCCTGGCCTGCCTGGAGCCTTCTCCTCGGCTCCACCTCTCCCAGCCCCCTCCCAGCGCCCCCACTCCTGCCGCAGCCAATCAGAAGGCCTCGCACTTTCCTGCTCAAGGTATTTGATGCTTCTGGACCTTCCCAACCAAGGCTCCCTTTGCATGTGAAGTCCTCTTCCTCCTTGGCCACCTACAAATTCCTATTTGTTCTTTAAAAGAAAGATCACAAATGAAAAATTCATTGGCTACATGAAGGCTGTAGATGTGTGTTCTCAGATCCACGTGGCACTGAAAAATAAGGGTATTTTATGGGGAAGAAAAGGAGATTCTCAGTCTTTCCAGACCAAATGGAAGATCTAATAACGCTCATCCCACATCTTCATGTGGCAACCACAGCCTGTGGAAAAGGGAGCAGCTGCTCCCTTTTCATGGGGCAAGTGCTTCCCACTCAGCCACAGACCCCCCCAGCGCCCACACCCGACTCCCCTGCTGGCCTCTGTGTGTGGCTCGGGTTGCAGCCCCTGCATTAAATGCTCCAGCGCACTGCTTCTCAAGGCATGCTGCTCGGCTGCAGCACCTGGAAACGTATTACAAAGGCACAATCTCAGCCCCATCCTAGACCTGCTGAATCAGAAGTTCCATGGAGGGGGCCCAGCAACCTGGGTGGGACTGAGCCTGCCCCCGAATTCAAATGACTGTTCAAATGTCATTCTCTCTGCTCTAGCACCATGGATGTCACCCACACAGTGGCTGGCTTGTGCCTTCCAGCCTTCTCTACCCTTGACCTCCACCTTTCCACCCTCAATCTCAGCAATGCTCAGTCCCCCTCAGCCCATGACCTCCTGCGTTATTCTGTCACATGCACTCCCCTACCCTGTGGCCATGGGCCCTTTACCTGCCCCACTATCTTCCTAGGGGTGAGATTCCTTTGAAGGGAGGGGCTATCCTCAACACTCATGCCCCAGAGCCAGAACCCCAAGGGACCCCTACAGAAGGCTCCGGGACTTCTACAGAACTGGCTAGACTCACTTGGTGAGTATTTATGTCCCCTGCATTTGTTGAGGCAAGAATGACCATGAGGCAGGGTCAGCCTGCTGACATGACAAGGATGTGGAGAATCGACTGCTTGCCACTCCTCGAGAAGCGATATTGCAGCAGAAGGTAAAGTAATTCCTATTCACAGCATCTGTTAATCACCCAAGATCCTTCTGGATGCAAGGAAGGGGATATAGAATGAAAGGTGTTATTAATGAAACATACAGATGAGGAGGCAGTTCTGAATAGCAGCCCTCATGCCTAACAATGCCTTCCCCTGCAAGTTAATCCCCTTCCATTATTGTAATTCTTCAAGTGCTACAGAAGTCATGTAAGTTGTTTTCCTGAATAGTCGCTTAGCTGACAAGCATTTTCTGATTGACAGAACATTCTGAAAAGACAGATTAAATTGGGGGTGTGGGAGAGAAATATTAAGATGGTGCAATTTCCCACACACAGCAGGAGGGCTAAGTTGACTGAACGTAAGATTTGAAAGGCAAGTTATTCGTCTTCCCCCCTCAGCCTCTCAGCCTCTCAGCCTCTGGGCCCTTCCCAATTGGGGAACTCAGAAATGCTCCTCCTTGGGTGGTTCTCATCCGAAGACATGCCCAGAGGGACCACAAGCCCACACTCCCACAAACTCAAATCCAAGCTGAGAATTAAAATCCAATACCAATAATAAAATTAGTCACTAATAACTGAGCAGCTAATATATGTCTGGAACTTTCCAATAGGCAATGTGCCAGGGAGTGTAATACTTATCCCAGAAAGAGAGGGGTTTATCCCCATTTTGCAAATGAAGAGACATTCAAGTTCACACAGTGTTGTGCTTCTAGAAATGTATCAAAGACTGTTACTATATCTGTGCTATTCTCAAAACTCCACATTTATATTCCACTACATACATATTTTGTGTAAACGTAATTGTAAATGGTTGCATAATACGCCATCTCATGAGTATGTCATGCATGATCTAGCCTTCCTCCTGTTGGTAAATGTACGATGACGTTAACTGTTTACTGCAATAAATAGTCTCATACTGTGAAGAAAAAGAAAGTCCACAGGGCTTCTAAGTGGCAGAGCCGAGGTCAAATCCAAGTTTGTTTAACTCAGGAGGCTCTGCGTGCTCCTTCCTACCACTAGGCCACCTCCTCCCCTTTAAGGAAATGCACCTTGGTGTGACTTGAGTGAAATAGGTTCAGATGGCAAATCCCCTATGACACAGCCCAGATCCCTCAGGGGCTCCCCGTGGGCACAAATGAGCCTGGGGCTTTTCATGGGCCCCTGTCCCTCCTGCTCAGATGCCCCGGTGCTGCAGAGCCTCTGCCTAGGACTAAACTATCAATCACCCCTCTTTTAATGTCACATGGAGCTGATGGATTCCCGCGATGGTCCTCAAACCATGCGCGCTTTGAACAGCTAATGAGGCATGCAGGATGGCTCAGAGTGTAATGTTTCCAGATTTCCTGGAGTGAGATAATGCCGCTGACGAGGGAGTGCACACTGAGTTGTCCCCAGCACTGATAAGGTGTTAATAAACCTTAGCAAATGTTGATTAGAGGCCTCTCCAGCAGCACAGAGACTCTGCTCTTGGCACACACGCTGGAGGGCTGGCTAATTAAAACCAGGGAGCAACTTAATTTGGAACTGATTCCAACTCTGCAGCAGAAACTGTCTCCAGCACCTTAGAGCTGCCTGGCAGGTCGGGTCGCCCCATGGCTAGTCCAGGGCATAGAGATTGAGGTTAGTGCCAAGGGTGAGCACACCGCACCCCAAAAGGCTGGAGAAAGTGACACACATCCCTCATGCCCCCAGATAACCTTTAAATATGAGGTATTCAGAAATGTAATTAAAACTTTCTCAAACATACTTACATTTATAGCTGATTTGAAAGGAAGAGGACCGAGGGAAGGAAGGAAGGAAGGGAGGGAGGCAGGGAGGGAGCAAGGGAGGGAGGGAGGGAGGAATGAAGGGAGGAAAGAAGGAAAGAGGGACAGACACCTTGGGATAAGAAGTTTTAAAGCAGACAAGGGGAAGTGGTAGACGCTGCTGGTTTCCTGCCCGCTCCCTCTGGGAGGTGCTGTTCTGCAGGCTCTGCAGCACCCAGAAGCACCTGGGCGTTTTCTTCTCTCTCCAGGGCAGCCTGCTGCCACTGAGTGACTGCAAAGAGGCACAAAAGCCCAGCCCGCTGCCTCCAGTTGGGATAACCTCGTGGTCCAATTCCTCCTGCAGAAATGCACAGCTTTGCTGAGCTTCTTCCCCAACTCTCACTGCCTCCTTCACATGCGGAGAGGTGCCCCGGGTCACACCCCTGCGCAGGGCCAGGCTCTGCACCCAGGGAAGCAGACTTACAGCAGGAGGAAAGGAGAGGTGAGCGAAGCGCTCGCGTTTGAGCACTGTTATGCACCAGGTACTGTGTTAGACGTTTCCTGTCCCGCTTCACTAATTTCCCTCAGTAAACTTGTGAGGTATGAAATGAGGCCACTGTTCACAGGTCAGGCAACCAAGACGCTGAACGGGAAAGTGACTGGGCCAAGGTCACATGGTGTCTAAATGGGAAAGGTGAGATCAGCACACCGTGTCGCTTCCCCACGTTTCCTATGAGATGTGTGAAGTAGGAAGAAGAGAAAATAAAGTTTAATGAAGATACAGATCTGAAGAGACAGTTTGAGGGCAGACAGACCAGCAGAAAGAAGGAAAACCTCACCACGCTGAGGTGAGGCACTCAAGCCATCATTCTATGCATACCTGTCACCTCCAGTGACACATATTCTTGGCGAGAAATTAATCGCTTGCCACCTCTCTGATTCCCATTGTAAAGCATTTCCTACATTTTAATTTAGGAGCCATATTTCATTGGTCAATAGAACGAGGCGAATGTTCCCACTGTGGGCTCCTGCCTAAAGGAGCTAACTCTCCATAAAAGTAAAAGAGGCACCTGCCAGCGACAGCGCCTTCTGATACAGTCACACACTCCAGCTTAATTAAAGTGTGCTCTGTGATGAGCGTCTCGGGAGAGGCAATCTGCTGGGATGATGTCACCCAAGCATACTGTCATCGCTAAGAAGGCAGATAGGCCATCCCCAATCCAAATAGACCAATAGTGACATGTGCCACCCCTGTGTAGGTATTCATTTCTGTCCCAGTGACCTCCTAGCTGACAGGCAGCATGCTGTGAGCTTTCAGTCAGGAGCTGGGAGAAGCCCCCTTATTCCAGGCTCACCCTTCCATGCCCACACACCCTCTCCCCAGGTGTGACAAGTCCTGGCTCCCAAGGCCACAGTCAGAAACTCCAAGCTTACCTGCAGACCCTCTGACCAGGGCTTGATTTGACCTGACAATTTTCCAGGGAATTCGCAGGGTGCGGGAGCCTGTGAGGACAGCAGGGGAAGGTTAGGTGGTGGAAGACAGGGGCGGGGCCCCAAGGCTGGAGCACAGGCATGTTTATGTACGTGGGGCCCCTAGTGAGAGCTGCAGAGAGGAGGGTCTCCACCCACCCAGGCCAGGTTAGCAGCCACACCTGCCACTGTAGATATAGTGATGGCTCCCAGCTGCTGAGTGCACACTCCCCAGATGTGAGCAGAATTCTAAGGAGGCCCCAGCTTTGCTCCAAACCACAGTCAGGTCCCACACACTTCCCCCGCTGACAGACATCTCAAACAGCCAAAAAGCTTCATCAGTAAGACCATGAGGAATCCCATCTTCAGGGGAGAAAGTGCCTGGGAAGCTGCAAGGCAAACTAATGCGGCAGCGTTTTCACTTCTTGTTGTTCAGAACACTCCTCTCTGCCTCAGCCAGGGTCTGATGAGGCATAAGGTTGTTGCTGGTGACAAAGACAAACTCAGAAAGTGCCAAGGGGGTTGTGGGCACATGAAGGGAGGGAGGCCACTTGCTCACAGTCATGGAGAGACAAGGATGCCCAGGAGGAAACTCCTGGGTCACTGTGGGACATGACATGGTGCCAGCCAAGGGTGACGAGCTGGGAGAAGACAGTAGGGAGCCTGGGTAAGGAGCTGCAGTGTTCCTGTCAGCTCTCAGCTTTGAAGCACAAGAGACCACCTCTCGGAGGTGTGTGGAATGGAACTTGGGTGTAAGCCCCAGGAACCCCAGCATTTTTATTGATGTTTCCAGCACCCCATGCTTGCCTCCCTATTGCCCTTCAGAGTTCAGCACGGTTGCTGGAAGTTCCATCCCCTCGTGGCTGGGCTACCCGCAGCAGTTCCAGGCTCGGAAGAGAGCACTGGCCGTCACCAGCGTCCTGGGAGCGGCGCAAACCAAGCCTGAGCCCTGACGGGAAGCCAGGTTGGGCTGCGTGGTCCACACCCTTCACCCAGCCCCACGTCTACCGGAGAGCCTGCGTCCAGACCAAATGGTTCACAGGGGACGATTTCCTCCTGGCATGGCCCTCGAGGTCTTATGCTCAAATTAACATCCTTGTTTCCAATTCTAGACTAACCAGGCTGGGATGGGCACGGGGTCCAGAACCTTTCCTTCGACACCCACCCTACTGCTCCTACAGTCCCCCAAAAGCCTCTCCCAAGGAACCCTCACCCCCATCGGTGTCTGGACCAGAACAGGGTGAAGGAAATCCCAGAAGGTGCTCAAGCTGCCTCCTCTCTATAGTGGACACTGGGAAATGTCCATCAGCCTTCTCAGGACCTCAGAGCGGCAATGAAAGAAGGCAGCTCTGATGACATGGACTTCATTTGCTTGCACATGAAGTCGTCTCTCGTCAAACATTTATTGGCTGTGCTAGGTTCTAACTAGGCACTGCTAATGTAGAGATGAACAGGATTGATCAGATTACGTGCTTTCCTTGGAGGAGCTGGGGGCCTAACAGAGGGGACCCAATAAAGAGGGACGTGTCTGGGAAGGGCTAGGAGCCACCGAATGCCCTCCCTGTTCACCTATGCCATTGAGAAGGCATCAGCCTCGGTCCCTCTGTCCCCAGAGGCCAGTTTCTGCACCTTGCCCCCCTCAATTTTAAGCTGGCATATCGCAGGTGCATTTGAAAACTCAAGGTGACCTCTGGGTGTAGGGCCGTCAGCTTAACACTTCACATACTGAGATAAGTTGTGTGAATGCTTTTAATTACTTGGCCTGCTTGGAACATTCCTACAAGGACTGCTCAGGAATAATCTCCAATGGAGCATCTCCCTGCCAGACACACAAAGGCACCATTATCCGGTGCCCAGCCTGCTCTGAGGGAGCCCCTCCTGGCAGAGTGGAGAAACTGGCCCATTGTCCTGGAAACAGTGAGCAGAGTCCTGGTTCTGCCCAGAATGGCTGTCTGGCATTAATACAGAGTTCAGGTGCAGCAGCTGGTTGGCACATAGACTTGGGTCCAGGTTCTACCAACCACGCTATGCCATGCTGTGCAAACACAGTGACTTACTCAACCTCTCTGAGTCTCCAGTCCCTCATGCACATAATGGAGTCCATAAGATTCTCTTAAGCATATTGTGACAGTTACAAGATGCTCAGCAAATCTTAATTCTGATAATGACCTCAGCAAGCAACACTTTTCTTCAACCCAAGCTAGTTCCTTATTCTAGTTTTACCCTCATTCCACTGAACGCAGACTTTGACTAAACCAAGATTGAGATCTTTTTTTAAGGTTATGACAAATATTTTCTAGGTACCTAATATGTGCTGAGAGAGGTGGTGGGATGGTGGGGCAAGATCCTGCCGTTGAGTTCACGGTCTACTTAGAGATGAAGACATCCCTAAATGAGCCATGACTTTAATATACTCGTAACATGGTAGCCGGTAAAGAAAGGGGAGCCCATATTGTCATGAGAGGAGCCTCCCCAGCCACTGGAACAGGTGCTCGAGACAGCTTCCTGGAGGGGACAGCACCTGAGTGAATATTGAAGGATGTGAAGGAATTGTGAGGTGAAGAGGGAGTCAAAGGCAGAGGGACTTGCAGAGGCCAAGAGAGGATAGACAATGGTGAGGACTGTGCCAGGGATCATTTGGTGTTGCTGACAGAGAAGGGAAGGTGACAGGGATGGGGGTGATGAAGGAAGAGTTGGCAGCTCTTTGGGATCCCCATGGGGGCTAAAGAAACAGGACATTATTCTGGGTAGTGAAGAAGCCTGAAAAGGTTTATGCAGGGAGTTAACAAGGTAAATTTTGTATTTTAGACTTTCAAGTTTAAGACAGTGTCTGGCAACAATCCATACCTCAGCCAACTTCCCTCTAGAAACACCTGTGAAGACTCAGACCAAGATGAAAATGGTAAACTAAGATTTATCACTAACTAAGCACCAGATGCTAGGTGAAACTGCTGCAATTTGTAACATCTGGGTCTCTAAGAGAAGACTCATGGATGGGCAAGACATTGCCTGCTCATTTTTCAGGTCAGTAGTCTTTTCAATTTTCCTCTCAGATAGGAACAGGTATTTCCTCACCTTATCCAGAGGAATCATAGTCTCTTTCTCTCTCTCATTCTCTCTCTCTCTCTCTCTCTCTCTCTCTCTCTCTCTCTCTCTCTCTCTCTCTCTCTCTCTTTCTCTCTCTCTCTTTCTTCTATTGAGTAAAGAAATACAAGCACATATCAATAAATACAGATTTTTTAAATAGCATAGTTAATTAAGAGCAATATGATAGAAGTAAAATAACATGAATTCATTCCAAGTTACTAAGAAAAATAATCACCTATGAAAACCCAAGTCACATATCAAAATAGAAAACCAGAAGAAACAGCAAGCAAACAAAAATATAAAATAATCAAAAATAAGACCAAATATATCTTTTAGGATGACAAGCATAAATACATTCTCAAGCTGAGTTAAGAAACAAAATTCAACCACATGCCAACATTAGCAGCCAAACTGAAAACAAAGCAGCCCAGATCTGATCAGCATAGTGACCTTCCCGCCTTTTTAATGTGTGTTTTTGTTCATGCGTTTTCACCAGTCTTACCCCATGTGTTTTTGTGGCCTCGGACCTCGGTCTCTTCCAAGGAGGTATGGTAACCCCCTTGCTAGCATAAGAGGACAAGTAACCTCCTTGTCCTCAGTTCGCCCGCAATATTGCATCCTGCCAAAGGTACAGATTCCTATCTGGTGTCTCCACAGCATGCCAGGCAGATGAATTTTTTAAATTCTGTTTTATCATCTACCCAAAGACAAAGCCACAATATTTGGAAATATCAAGTTAACAGAGAGATGTTTTCCTTACCCAGATGTCACTTTGTGCGTCTTGAGTGTAAGAAACCCAGAACAACAGCTCCGTTCACATTTCCTGTCGGTTTCTTATTAGTAACGGAAAAATCTTTGTTTGTGGCATGGACTTGGGAGGAGATTAACACTCCCAGTATTTCGGTAAGTGAAATAAATTCTGATTAAAATAATTAGCAAAAAAGACTCTGTAAACACCTAAGGAGGCTAACACGTGTGCTCATGACAGCCCTTCTCTCCATCAGCATGAGCCTCAGGGTGGGACCAGTTCCCTCAGATCTGTGCAGAAGTCCAGTGTCACTCCCCTAGAACACTGGGGCAGGGTGGAGACAGCCTCCGCATCCTGGGAGAGCGCCTGCCCATCAGACAGGAGCCACTGCCTTCTTCCTGGCTTATCTTTGATTCCCAATGCCCACCCCAAAAACAGAGCCTCGGTGGATTCCGGGGAGTTGGAGACAGAGTTTGCTAATGATGCTGTTTTCTTGCCTCCTGCTGGAATGATCCAGGAAGAAAAGGAGATCAGGTGCTCTGCCCTGCAGGTGGGAAGTCAGAGTTCACATCTGTCCTCCAGGAACAACCAAGGACACTCCCAGGCCTCCAGCAAACTCCGGGTCACAACAGGGGCACCATTCAAATGCCAGCTTCAGGCAGGGTCAGGCACCAGGAAACAACATCACTGGGCCCAAAGCCTCAGAGAAAGACGCGGGGCCAGTACAAAAGCAGAGGGTAGGAGGAATAAGTACACACATCCTGCGTGGCTGACCAGCATGAGTTCCCAGACTGTCCTCTTGCTCAGACAGGTGTGGACAGTTAGAGAAACGGCAGACAGGGTCTGGTTCCAAACAAGGATGGGAAAGCAGAACCAGTTCTCCATCCTTGCCAGCTGCAGGACACCCCCATACTTCCAAGCAGAAGAGCCTAAGGAACCAAGTGTGCATCCGTGGGTTCTGTCATCACCAAACCATAATTGTCCTCCAGTCTTGAAAACCCTATCACTTTGCAGACATGGTGATAGCTCAACAGTTCAATTGCCAAGAGACGGTAGAGCACACAAGCCCTCCCGCCCTCAGAGTCCTGGGGAGTGCCTGGCGGAAGGGCTCGAGTGTTTCGAAAACCTGACATCAGCTCCTGGCACAGTGATGGGGCAGAACCAGGCTCGACTACCTTAAATGGGGAGAGGAATGAATGAAGTCTCTAAATGTGTAAATGAGTGAAGAGGAGTGGGAATGGTTAATTGACTGGGTAAATGACTGACTATTATTGTGTACGTTGAATGAATATATAAAATGAATAATCTTTGACACCCCACAATGAGAGGCATAAAGGGGCAGGGACCCTGGCCCAGCTCACCTACCTCAGCCCTCACAGAAGGTTCTTCACACCCCACCACCCCACCCTGCCTCTTTGACTCAGTGACAGTGGTTGCAGCCTGTTATAAGTTGAATTGTGTCCTCCAACCTATTTAAATGTTGACCTCATCCAAAAATACCCCCACAGAAACATCCAGAATAACATTTGCCCACATATCTGAGCACCAATGTTCAGCCAAGTTAATATAAAACTAATCATCATACCTAAGAAAGTAAAGTTTGATTGCTACCAGAGAAGACTCAGAGCCAACACAGACCTCAAGTTCATCAGCATAGTGGGCAGCACAACTGGAAAAAGGCCCATTGGCCTCCACCCCCTGGACCCTGCACCTACTTCCCACTGGCCTCCTGACCTCCAGGCTACACACCCCCACCCCACCCCAACTCCTACCCCAAAACTGTCCCATGGTCAAATTTTGGCACTGCTACACAATGTCCCTTTCATTGACACCTTCCTCTCCCCTCCAAATCACCTGCAGAATAAGCCTCAACTCCTCACCACAGTCTCAAAGCCCTTCCGGATCTGGTCGCCACCAACTCTTCCGTGTGAATCCTTCTGCCTCAATAATTCCAAACACGCCCCTCTGTCTGAATGCTTCCTATCCAGTCACCACGCTTCGCAAGCCCGTTTCTCCCACTGTGCCCCTCTCTCTTCTCTCATCCCACGTGGACCTCATGATCTGGGAGTATGCGGGACTCTCCCTCCAGGAAGTACGCCCGGCTCCCTGCAGACAGAAAGAACCCTGCTCTCTATTTTCTCTGTCTCCATCGGTACACACCTCCAGTAAAACATGCACGTGACTATGACTGGTGACTCATGTATGTTAAAGGAGCCAAGAGGGGTCTGCCCCATCTTGATGTGAATACTGGCTGAGCCATCTCCACCTGTAGAGTGGGAGTTCTTTGTGGCCCTCTGAGGACATATATTGGGAGACAGGTAGATATCAGGATGGGAGCCCAGTGAAGAAAGGCATGGAAGGCAGAGAAGTCATGAATGGGAACAAACCTTGGCTTCAGACCCCACACACCTCTGCGTGGACCAGGGCGTAGACGTCAAGTGACAAGGGCAGTGGCTCACTTGCACTGGCTTGCAAGGAAGCCCAAAGAGCCTCGCTTCCCAAGCTCACCTGGAAGGTTCCTCTGAGGCTGCCCAAGGGGCTTGCAGGAGTGGCTTGAATGATCAAAGGCTCTCCCAGACCTGGATTAAAGTGAAGTGCTGGGGCCGGCACTCATCTCCCTTGGCAGCCCTGACCCTAGGCACACACAGGCCGTCTCCAAGGAAATGTGTGGGACTTGATTCTCAACTCCATAGCTAGAAAACAGCTGCGGTCCCACCACTTATCTTTCCCAAAGGCCAGGAGACAGCGACAACTCCACGGATATGTTTGGCAAAGCCCTAGAATGAATTTAACGAGTGACACAGTCAATCCTTTCCTGCCTGGGCTTTTTGCCTCCTTCTTGTTTCCTGCTGAAACGCATAGCTGCTTCTTCACTGCAGAACCCCGAAGTGTAAAATCTGTAAATCCAAACTGTCCCTTTGTGAACGGTCAGTAGCTGGCTGCCTGGGCACAGGCAGGAGAGGGGCAAGGTGCTTCCCACAACCCAGCAGCTTCTCCACATGCCAGCCTCTTGCCCAGTTTCCCTCTCACTCCCCACTCTTCTCCCTGTCATGTAAATCAGGGACTCTACCTTCTTTTCAAGGCCTTTATGTTGTTAAAAGCCTCGCCTCTTGTCCTCTGTCCCTCATGAACAAGGAATAGGACATGGGATCAATAAGAGAGTACATGGCTCTGCCTTTACCACCATCCCATTCCACTGCTCACGGAACAGCAGCCATGACTCAGGGCCCAGGGCCAGCTATGCCACAGGAGCCACACACGGGGCTCAGGAGAGGAAGGCATGTGTCCAACCCCAGCCTTCTCTGGCACCCAATGCCCTGGGCATTGCAGCTAACCCCCTGGGACTGGGTTCACCTCCCAGCAACCGTAGCATCAGCGGCAGTGAGAGGAGCCAGCAAGACATTTCTCACTTAGGCAAATATGAGTCATAACTTGCCTGGACCAGTCCCTGCATCAGGTCCACCTCCAGAGGGCCTCGAAGGGCGTGAGCAGAGACCCCTCCCAGGGCGGAGCTGCCTCGTGTACCACAGCTCTGGGAGACTGAGTGACAGGGCTGCAGTTGCGGTTCCCTTTAAATGGTCCAAAGGGACTTCTGCTTTGTGTTCAGCGCCTTACGCTTCCTCTGGGGGCTGAAGCCCATGGCTCAGAGAGGTGAGAGAGGGCCTGTTCACGTCCAGAAAGCCCCATTATCAGCCTCAATAGCTCAGCCCGGGCCAAATCACAGGGACCGTCTGGATCGTCCTGCTACTCAGCCCTATTCTAGCAAATGGCCTGGATGGAGCTGATTATCCTTTGAACACAGTTCTGAAAAGGAAATTCTGAAGTCAGCTTCATGTTCCTCAATGGCAACTGAACAGTCCAGGTAGATAGGGGTGAGGGCCACCTGTGAGTGGCTGGGGTTCCACACTGCAGATGATTTCATCATCCATTTTTCTCTGGGGCTTAGTCCACAGCTCAGCCAAATCAAAGGCTCAGGGCCCTGGGCTTAAGGGAATAAGTCATCCATCACACAAGGAAGTGAGCAGAAGACGACAGAATAAGACCAGGGTTCCCTTCATGCACAGCTGTCTGGGGCAGCAGCTCCCTGTGTAAAGGGGAAGCATTGGGACACTCCAGAGTTCAATCCCAGCACCACTCCTGTGCCCTTGACCAAGCCAGACCACCCACTTGAGCCTCTGTTTCCTCCTCTGCACATACAGTGATAAGTAGCACCTTTTTGAAAGGCTGGTCGTCAGGACCAAATGAGTTAGGGATGCAAAGTGCCTGGCACATATCAGGGCCACGATAAACAGTCACTGCTCCCCTCACCATGTAAGTCAGAGGAACTTAACACCTTCTCTGTTCGAAGAACGCGTTTTTCCTGTACGTTTTGGTTGCCCTCCTGGCAGCGGGTGCTGAAGGCAGGAAGACGAGAAGCAGCTAGCAAATGCATGAGAAAGGACCAGCCAGGAAACTCAGCCCGCAGGGAGCAGTGTCCCACAGCCCAGTGAAGGGCGTGTTCCAAGTGCAAGGCCGTGAGGGACAGGGCCAGAGACTGTCCAGAGATGGAATCAGACGATGCCCAGGGAATGACCTGGTCCTGGGCCCACAGAGGTCACTGGTGACCACACAGGAACAATGCCTGGGAGCTTGAGTATCACCAGATTCGAAAGCATCTGAGTTTGGGTTCCCAGAAGCAACTCAGAGACTAAGACGCAAATGCAAGGGGTTCGCTTGGGAGGCATAGAGAGTCAGCGTGGAGTAAGGAAGTGATATAGGGAAAAGAGGGCAGCCAGGAGGAGCTGTTAATAAGCTTTCCCGTGGAGCCTGCAGCTTCCTCCTGCAGGGAAGCCCTCATAAACAGTGTGGCCTCAGGATTATGTCACCCATAGACGGGAGATGGAGTACCTATACGCCAGCTCCCCTCATCCATCTTCAATCGAGGGCTTCCCAGATACGCTAATTCCCGGGCACTTCCTGCCTGCTATGCATACAAGCAGAGCATGGCCTTGGATCTTCAAAAAACAAACAAACCTTTGGGCACAGAAAGGCAGGTGTAGGCAGAACCCACTGAAATGAGAGGGTTTGAGAGGTGTGGACTAGAGGGGTTTCACAAGCAAACGGGAAGAGAGGAAGTACATGTAGCGGGTATAGATAACTCTCTTGAAGAGTTTTACTTAAAGAGGAGCAGAGAACTAGGGCTGGCAGTGAATGTGGGGTAGAGAGAGGGTTATGCAGAGACGGGAAAAATTAGTGTGTTTGAGAGCTGGTGGATGTGATCTATTTGGAAAAGACATTAACGATGCAAGAGTTCCACCCCTGAGTAGGTGACGGGGAATGGCTACGAGTAGCCAAGGAGCGGGGTTCTTTATGAGAGGTCCCCTGTGTTTGTGCACAGACAGCATCAGGGCAGGGGCCTGGCTCGTGGGAACCCACAATGGAAGCCAGTGGGCATGACAGTGGGTGCACAGACCAGCTCGTCTTCAAAGCTCCTGTTTTCTCACTGATTTTAAAAGCAAGATCACAGTGTTTAGCACAGCTTTAAACTTAATTGCCAAAACTTGGGAGCAACCAAGATGTCCTTCAGTAGGTGATGGATAAATAAGCTGCGGTACATCCAGACAATGGAATATCATTCAGTGGTAACAAGAAGCATGCTATCAAGCCATAAAAACTAATGGAGGACCTTTAAATGCAGATTGCTAAGTGAAAGAAGCCAATCTGAAAAAGACTACGTACTGTAGGATTCCAGCTATATGACATCCTGTAAAAAGCACAACTATAAAGACAATAAAAAAGGTCAGTGGGTTAGGAGAGAGGGAGGGATGAATAGATGGAGCATAGAAGATTTTAGGGCAGTAAAATGCTCTGTATGACACTATAATCGTAAATACATGTCATTACACATTCGTGCGAACTCCAGAATGTATACCACCAGGAATAAAGCCAAATTTCAGCTAATAATATATCAATAGTGGTTGATCAGTTGAAACAAATGGACCCCACTAATTCAAGGTATTAAAAGGGGAAGTTAGGAAGGAGAATGAGGGAGTATATGGAACTCTATTTTCTGCTTAATTTCCCTGTAAATCTCAAACTGTTCAAAAGAGTAGTCTATTAATTTTTTAAAAAGAAAAAGAAAATCAGCCAAGAGTAAGTACAGAAGAAGTTGTGGAGAAGTGAGGAAAGGGAACACGTGAAATATTCATCTAGGAGAATGGGAGAATGAATGGCCTCAGGGAGGAGGTAGGAGCACCAGGCAGCACAAGGACCTATTGGAGGTGAGCAGCCAGATCATAAGGGGACCAGCAGCAGCCTGGCTGTGGATTTTTCTCCAACCATGTCGGTCTGACGGCCCAGCTGCAGCTCACAGCTGGTGCAGCGGGGGGACGGAGCTGGAATGAACCAAGATCAGCTCATTCTAGGCAAGCGAGCTTCTTCAGATGTTCTCCTGCCCCATCCTCACCATCTCTCACCTGGCCCCCCGACTCTAGTCCATCCTCAATATCACTGCCACAGGGAGAGCCAAACACAACTCACCCAAGAGAGTCACTTCCCCTTTCTACAATCCCTGCTGGGGCCCAGTTTCCTACGGAACCCTGGGCTCCTTCTCATAACACACAAGGAAACTTCTAGCCACCAGGCCCAACCTGGCTCTCCAACCTCATCTTCCCATCCTCCCAGACCCCCTCTGCTTCTGCCATGCAGACGCCCCAAAGCATGACGCTGAGCCTTTACACACGTTGACCTGCCCTCTTTCTTGGCTTTTTTCCTCCCAAATCACGGGCTCCCTCCCTGTGGGTGCAGGTAGAGTTCACGGAAGCATTCTGGGCTCCTTGTTCTAATTATGATGGCACAGCGGAAGGGCACATCTGCCTTTCTGCTCCAGGCCCAGGATCTTCCGGAGGATGGAAGATGGCACATTATTCATCTCATCACCACACCCAACATAAAGCCAGGCACATCATGAGGCCTCCAGAAAGTCTGTGGAATGAGTGAGGGAATGCGTGAATGAGTATATGTGGACAACATGCCTCCTGGCCCGGCTCCCACCAGAACTTGGACTTTAAAGCAGCATTTTCCTCTGCCCTTGAACAGTATGCAGAGTCCTTTCTAAAAGCCTCGCTTGCTGGGAGATACTGACTCTGCAAAAGGCACAGGGGCTTTGGAGGGGGTTGGCCTTGAGGAGGAGGCCGCCAGGGAGCTCCATGCTGCTAGTTCACCCTCGCAAGTCCTTCCACCTCTACCTTGTGCCCTGTTATGAGGCCACGGTTAGGTAAAGTGCACCAAGGGTTTGCACAGTGCTGACACACAGTAGGCACTCAATCACTACCAGTTAACACCCTTCCTCCATACACCGGCACCATTACTGCCATGAAGTCTGCTCCTTAATATCCTTTTGAAGCAGACATTCCCCAGGGTATAAGGACAGCTACAACTCACATTGTTTTTCCAAGCGATACAGAAAGGACTTCCTTCCTCCAGACCCAAGCCTCTTGGCCATTCTGAGAAATGAAGGGGCTGCAACTAAATCACAAGGAATATAAGGTATGTTTTGCTATCTTCATCACTGGAAGAATAATAACTCTGCCACCATTAGCTTCAGGAATCAGACCACCTTGGCCAACACCACCAATGACCTCCACTCAGCACATACCTCCCACGCAGCTGTCTACCTAAATAGCCCACTCATGACAATTCATCCTCCAATTCACTACGTTGTGCTTCTGCTTTTTTCAGTGATGAGACCCTGTGGCAGATTCAGCTGCTTTCTAGGGTTGTGTTAGCTCTCCTGGTGTCCTTGGGCCAGCAACCCCAGGGGAGGGACCAGGCTCTTCCCCCTGAGTCTGGAGTCTCTGCTGTCAGACCTGGGAGACATGAGACACACCTGGGTTTGGGCGTCATGCATTCATTCCACAAAGATGTGCTGAGCGTCCCCTGTGGGTCAGACCCTGGCACTGCCTGGAGACGAGCACTGAGTATGCACAGCATGTTCCCTCTACATGCTTACAGACCAGGAACATGCACACAACAAAACATAATTGAAGGAAGCAGAGGGGCTTGAGGGAGAACCGAGGACAGGTGCCTGGCCAGGCTGGAAGCATCAGGGAAGACCTCCCAGAAGACGTGATGGTTGTTGCCCTTTGTCTTAAAAAATGAAGAGGCCTCTGCAGGATCCTGGGTTTGTGTCCCGGTCTGGTCCCGGCCCCAGCCCCCAGCCCCCGCCCTGGCCCATATGGACACATATGATGACCTGGGGCATGCTTCCTGGTCTGCGCAGCCCCACATCCACCTGTGTGGAATGAAACTACATCGAAAACTGATGACATATGGCTGTGGAAACTGCACTGGGCCAGCCCCCTTCTCTCTCTGAAAACAGAAAATAAGGTTGGTGAGGATGCAGAGAAATTAGAATCCTTGGGCCACTGCTGGTGGGAATGTGAAAATGGTGGAAAATGGTGTGGCAGCCCTTCAAAAAATTAAAAGTGAGGGATGCCGGATGGCTCAGCGATTGAGCGCTTGCCTCACAATCATGAGGTCCAGGGTTCAATTTCCAGACCCAGCCCATGAAAGCCCCATATGCTGAACTGGTGGCCGCCCAGATAACCTCCCATGCGTCTCCCATGCAGGAGGCCCTGGTTCAGTTCCTGCCTCGCACAGCCCCACATCCACCTGTATGGAATGAGACCATGTCACAGCTAATGATGTGCAACTACGGAGACTGCTCTGGGCCCTCCCCTTTTCTCTCTCTCTCTCTCTCTCTCTCTCTCTCTCTCTCTCTCTCTCTCTCTCTCTCTCTCTCTCTCTCACCTTCTCCCAAAACAATAAAATAAATTTTTTAAAAATTAAAAATGAAATTACCATATGACCCAGCAATTTCACATCTGGGTATTGTTCAAAAGGATTGAAAGCAGGGTTTCAAAGAGTTGTCCATATGCCCGTGTTCATAGAAGCATTACTCACAATAGCCAAAAGGCAAAAGCAACCCAAATTTCCATTGATAGATGAATGGATATGTTAATATAATGTGGTATATACATACAATGCAATTTTGCTCGGTGTTAAAAATGAGGAAAATTCTGACACCTGCTACAACATGGATGAACCTCAAGGACATAACGCAAAATAAAATAAGGCAGTCACCAAAAGACAAATCCTATATGACTCCACTATATGAGGTACCTGAGTCATCAAATTCACAGAGCAAGTCCATGTGCAATGGTGGTTTCCAGGGGCTGAGGGAGGGGGCTGGGGAGTTGGTGCTTAATGGAAACATAGCTCCATCTTGAGATAATAAAATGGTTCTGGAAATAGATGTTGATGGTGGTTGCAAAGCAATATGGACACACTTAATGCCACTGAACTACACACTTAAAATGGTTAAAATGATAAATTTTATGTTATGAATATCTTACCACAATTTTAAAAATAAACAAATAAAAGCGAACAGGAATTTCCATGAAAAGAAGAGCATTTCCACAAAAAGGACTGTAATAGACTCTCCCCCTGTTTCTAAGGAACTCAGAATTGGAAAGGCAGAAGCATCTGCCCTTGGAGTGAGCAGGAACGCCCTTCAGTGCAGCTGGGAGGTAGTCCAGGCTGTCCCCAAGCCTTCCAAGTCTGCAGTGTGACCTCCTGGGCTGTCAGGGGTCACAGAGGTTGGGCCTTGCTCTACCCGGTCCACAGGCCCCACCATGCCAGCCCCGAGAATAAGTGCGGCACCCAAGGACAAGAATTACAACAGGACCAGCAGATGCAGGCAGGTGAGTGTGAGAAAACTTTAAAACTAAGAGTAAGAATAGAAACGCCCCCAGGTCAAGGTCAGGGGAGGCTAGCTGATGGGGCCAGTGTGAGAAGTGCATGCCCTGCCCCACTGCAGCCCACAAGACCTACACTCTTCAGGAGTTAAAGGTAGACCCCTGCCCACACTCAAGAGACAAAAACCAGTAGAACTGAGTCTTCCCATTGAACAAATGAAGAATCACAGGGAATGTCTCATGGCTCCTTCATTGCCTGGCTACCCAGAAAAGTCAATGGCAGCCGGGCATGGTCATCTCCACCCAGCAGTCTCCATGTTCCTGTGGGACCCAGGGGCGCAGGCAGGAAGAGGATGGCAACCCTATGCATCCTGCTGACCACATATCCTGCATCACTAGGTCAGGGGCAGGCTGGGGACCTGGAAGGGTCCTGATGCTCAGAGCACAAGTCCCATCCTGCCAGCAGAACTCAGGCTCCCCACCTCTCTACCATTAGGGGCCCATGTTGGGCACTGCCTAGCACCCTGACCTCACCTAACTCTCCATGCCCCAGCCCCATGGGATTCTTTCTGGTTCCTCCAACTCAGCAAGCCCTTCAGAGCCTCACAGCCTTTGCACTTGCCGTCCCCTCACAGGGGTGCTGCTCCTGGATCCAAGGGCTGGCTCATGCTTGCCCTTCAGGCCTCAGCTCAAAGAGGCCCTCCCTGACCACTCTGCATCTCTCTCTCTCTCTCTCTCTCTCTCTCTCTCTCTCATCTCCTGCTCCTTCCCTCCACAAAGCTCAGCACTCTCCACCAGGATCTACCACACTTATATTATCTCTGTTTATTCCTTTGCTTGTTTGCTATTTACCTCCTCCTACAAGCATATAGTTCCTTGAGGGTCAGGACCTTATCTGTCCTTTGCGGCCTAGCACCCAAATTCAGCATCGGCCACATAGGAGTCAAAAATACTATCGAATAAATGAACAATTAAATATTATTTGCCAGGCATTTTAAACCTGTGATCTCATTTGATCTATTAGGAAATTTCTTTGAGGTTGGAATTCTTGTCCCCACTTTGCAGATGAAGATGTAAGCCCCAGGAGACTGTTGGCTAGTCACACAGCAAGGTATTGACAAGGATGCTATTCAAGGCCACACCTGAGGGCCTTATAGAGCCCACCGGGGGTCATAAGAGCAAATGAGACACAGTATGTGTGTGGGGGTGCATGCGTGTGTGGGATGACAGTGCCCCTAAGCCTGGACATGGCTCCATCCCACTGGTCCAGCAGCTCTAGAAAGAGAAGGACCTCACCTTGCTCATTTTCGTACTCAGGACATTCCACAGGGCCTTCAACAGAGCTTCACAAAAAGTTGGCTGAACTAATGGCAAGCTCAAGAGGTATGTATGTGTGAGCTATCAACATTTCAAGTTCCTCTGTTTACTGCATGTGTGTCAGGGGAGATGAGCACACCCAGACTAGACTAGCAATAGTTACGGGTTAGACAATGAATGTGCTCACATTGAGGGCATGGAGCCTGAAGCCAACGCAAGTTTCTGTGGTTCCTTCAATGGTTCTGCACACTTCCTGTCTGGGCCTCTCCATCCTGCCTACTGCATCACCTCTGTACTGGAAGATGGTGTGTGTGTGTGTGTGTGTGTGTGTGTGTCTGTCTGTCTGTCTGGGTGGGTGGAATCTTACATGTGAGTCTGAGGCTGTCTTTTCGTATGTACATGTGTATGTATGTGTATGTGGGTGTGTGTGGGTGTGTTTCCCACTTCCTCTGCCAGACTATAAACTCCTGACAAAAAGGTGGGCTCCTTCCCTCTTTTCCATGACTGGCCACTTCTTGGATGTCCTATAAACACCACTGATGAATTGTTCATTCATAGCAGGTGAGCTCAAAGCTCAGCCTTCCCTTGTCCGTCCACATGGCCTCCCAGCATCACTGTGATGAGCGCCTGGCCCAGAACATACAAGGGAGGCAGTCCAACTCCTCTGCTGCACACCTGTCTGATCCAGCTGCCTCCATTACCCCCCACCACAAGCCCACTAACACCACACCCTGAAAAGGCACCCACGTTCTCTGGGGGCTGCTCAGGACAGCCTGCAGTCACCAGCCCCCATTCAGGCCCCTGCAGAGGCTGCACCTCCCCCGCACACACACACCCTTGGCCATCCATCCACTCATGCAGGGCACGTCCTGCGGTCAGTGCCGAAGGAGGAACTGCCTGCAGAGCCCCCAACACTGGCCAGCTCTGTCCTCACCAACAACCGCGGACTGTTCCAGCCCCACAAACGCTTCCGTGGCTTTGTGTCCATTAAAGGCACAATCTTGCTCAACCCATTAATGAAGCACCTTCCCTCCCACAATTCTTAATTTTCCCCAGAGCCAAATGTAAAGTGTATACAATTACATAGCCCATAGTTGGAGAAAGCAAAGATTACATCTTTACTAATTCATAATTATCAAAGAACATCCTGTGAAGGAATTGTTTAATTAAAGGACAACAATGGGATAAAGGCAAATAAAAAGGAAAGAAGAGAGAGAGATCCCAACTGTTAATTCAGAACTAAATAAATAGCCTCCACTTGAGATTCCTTAAATACTTTCTTAGAGTCCAGATATACTTGTTTAGAATGCAAATGAATTCTAGCTTTAAACATGTCTGAGAAATGAGCAGCCACACTTCGACTTTGTGTCTCCTTGCTTACACACCAGCAGACAGTCCAGAGAACACTGACTGCCCAGGGCTGAAGCAGGCAAATTTGGGATCACAGGGAGAAACTTCAACTCAAAAAAAAGGGGCTTAAAAATTTGACAGCAGGCCAGAGTGTGGCCTTCTACTTCCGGGAAAATGGAATACTTGTAGATATAGTTTTCCCTGTTCTTCCCACTAGGTACAATTAAAAACCCTAAATATTATATAGAAAAATACATAAGGAAAGTACAAACAATGCAGAGATGTCAAACCAGTTTGGGCCCTGGGGACCTGCCAGACATGGTGATGAGATCCTAGGTTTGCTTTTTGCTTCATATCCTCCATACCTGAAACTGGACAATTGACAACCCAGAAACATCAACTGCATAGGGGGAAAAAAATTACTAAAAATTTAAAAGCCTGCTCTCCATAGGCAAAGGTCCAGCAAAGGGGCAGCAAGACAGAGAACTTTATAACCGCTCTCCTCTAGCCAAACTTCACAGAACCAAGTCACCCACACCACCAAATGTGCAGTGGGGAGCAGAGACACCTACCTTCACCAGCCTGTGACAAGTGCCTTTCCCCTACCAGGATGACATCACAGGAGGCTTAGTGGAGAGTCAGGACTTTCACCAGCACCCAGAGATAGAGAGGTAGGCCCACTGGGGGTGTCAGTGCATGCGGGGGTTAGTAACAGGCCTAAAGTACCACATCTGACCCACAATAGCATCCTGACACCACCTTGGAACAAGAGGAGAACCTGGACTTGACTCTCACTTGGCAGTAATGAAACAACATTACCCCAGAACGGAGTCAGAAGAAACCAGCAAAAACAGAAGGTGTAAGACCCAGAGCCATAGCATAAGACTCATGTCTAGATTCATACCAAGAAGAATTCACACTGAAAGGGAAAAAAAAAGAAAAGAAAAGAAAGAAATAGATTCCAACGCTGAAATGAAAATGTTAAGGACAATTTGGCAAAGATTTTAAAGCAGCCATCATAGAAATGCTTCAATAGGTAACTGCAAATACATTTGAAACAAATGAAAAAAATAAAAAGTCTCAGCAAAGACTATAAGCTATAAAGAAAAAACAAATGGGAATGTTAGAGCTAAAAATTATAATAACTGGGGACAACCTCAGTGGGGTCCTCAACATCAGAATGAAGGAAAGAGAGAGAAAAAACAAATTAGTGAACCAAAGGGTAGAACAATATAAACCACCCTATCTAACAAAGGTAAAAACAGACTTAAAGGGAAAAAAATAAAAGGAAGACTTAACATTCATGTCATCAGAGTCCTAGAAGGAAAGGAGAAAGAGGGTGGGGTTAAAATAGTACTTGAAGAAATAATGGCTGAAAACCTTCCCAAATCGGACAACGAACATAAATCTCTAGATTCAAGAAGCTGAGTGAAACCCAAACAGGAAAAGCCAAAAAGAAAAAGAAAGAAAGACAGAAAGAAAAGCCATATCAAGACACATCATAGTGTTCTGGAAACTAAAGACAAAGAAAAAAATGATTTAAGGCAGCATGAGATAAACAGCACCTTGCCTACAGGGGAAAAACAATTTGAATGACAGCAGATTTCTCATCAGAACCATGGAGGCCATAAAGAAGTGACACAACATTTTTCAAATGCTGAAAGAAAAGACTTGTCACCCAGAATCCTATATTCAGTAAAAATATCCTGCAGAAATGATCGGAAAATAAAGATATTCTCACATGAACCTCTAAGAGAATTTGTTTAGCCTGCAGACCTAACCAAAGAATGGTTCAAGGAAGTTATCTGAGCAAAAAGCAAATGATAAAAGAAGGTATCTTAGAATATCAAAAAAGAGGAAAGAATACAATAAGCAAAAATATGAATAAATACCATATACTTTCTGTCTTCTCTTAAGCTTTCTAAATTATGTTTGAAGCTTGAAAAATTATAACACTGTCTGATGAGGTTCTAAATATAAGTTGAGTGCGTATGTAAGATAAGACAATTACATATTTTAAGTGGGAAGGGTAAAAAAAAAAATACAGGGAAGGTCAGGTAAGGTTTCTACACTTCACTTGAACTGGTAAAATGTCAACACCAGTAGACTGTGACTAGATTGTGTGTGTATGTGTGCACATGTGTGTAAAAAGAGAGAGAAGTCATACTTACAGCAACCACTTCAAAAGCCAGGCAAAGAGACACACTTACAGCCTCTGTAGGTTAGTTAAAATTAACTTCTAAAAAACATTCAAGTAACACAGAGAGAGGCAGAAGTAACAGAGAAACAAAAAGTAGCAGAGGAACAAAAAATTCTTAAATCAACTACAATGGCAGATAAGCTCTATCATATCAATAATGACATTAGATATAAATGGTCTAACTACAACAACTACAAGAAATTAGTATGGTAGATTAAAAACCATTAGCAAGTATATAGCATCTGTAACAAACTTACGTTTGTTGTAGGAACATCATTAATATTTAACAATATAGAGGTTGAAAGGAAAGAATAGAAAAAGCTATATCATGTAATATTAATCAAAAGAAGAAAAAAAAAGCAAGAATGACTTCAGAGCAAAGACAATTACCAGTGACAGAAGAGACATTACATAACGATAAAAGGGTCAACCAGGGGAAGCCGGGATGGCTCAGTGGGTTAAGCACTCACTTTACAGCCCCCGGGGTCTAAGGATCAAATTCCAGCCCTGGCCCATGCAGACTCATATGCTGAACTGGGGTATGGCCCCCAGTTCGGTTCTCGCCAGAGTGAGTTTCCCATGTGGGAGGCCTCTGGTTTGTCCCCCAGCTTGTGAGGGTGTGCCTCCCATGCAAGAGGCTCCCAGCCCAGCTCCTGCCCTGTACCCCACCCCACCCCCACCCACCTGTGTAGAATGAAACCATGTCAAAAACTGTTGATGTTGAAGACTGCTTCTCTCTGTCTCTCTCTGTCTCTCTCTCTGTCAAAAGCAATAAAATAAATCTTTTAAAAAATGTTCAAAAGGGTCAACCCACTAAGAAAACACAGTACTCCATAATGTGTATGCACCAAATAATAGAGCTATAAAATATGTAAAGAAAAACTGATAGAACTGAAAGAATAAATATTCAAATCCACAATTATAGTTGAAGACTTCAACATATCTCTCTCAACAACTGATAAGACCACTAGACAGAAAATCAGCAAAAATACGCAAGTACCTAAAAGTACTATCAATCAATAGAATCTGATACATTTTTTATAGAACATGCCACTCAACAACAGCAGAATACAGTCTTTTCAAGTGTCCAGAGAACACATATCAAGATACACCATATCTTAGGCCATAAAACAAATGTCAACAAACTTAAAAGAACTGAAATCTTATAGAGTGCATTCTTTGATCACAATAGGATCAAACTAGAAATTAATTACAAAAAAATAATGGTAAAATCTTTAAACACTTGAAACCCAAACAGCATGCTATAAAGTAGTCTATGGGTTAAAAAAGAGTCTCAAGGAAAACTAAAAAATACACTTACCTGAATGAAAATAAAAATACAACATGTCAAAATTTGTGAGAGATGGCTAAAACAGGAATGAGAGAAAAAATCATAATGCTAAAAGCATATATTATTATAGAAAAGAGGGAAAGTCTTAAATCAATAAATGAAGCTCCCACCTAAAAAATCTAGAAAAAGAAAAGCAAGATAGACCCAAAACAAGCAAAAGGAAGAATATCATAAAGATAAAACCCAAAATCAATGAGATTGAAAACAGAAAAAAATTAGAAAAGATAAATAAAAAAGAGATAGTTCTTTCAAACGATCAATAAAATTGACCAATCTCTCGCAAAACTGAAAAATAAAAAAGTGAAGACACAGTTACAATATCAGTAATGAAATATCACTATAGACCTGCAGACATCAAAAGAATAATAAGAAATACTATGAACAACTCTATACATCTAAATTTGACAACTCAGATGAAATGGACCAATTCCTAAAAAAGCACAAACCATCCAGTTTACACAATATGAATTAGTTAATCTGAATAACTCTATTACTAGTAATAAAATTGAATTCATAATTTTAAAACTGCCCCAAAATAATTCTCCAGACGCAGATGATTTCATGCAGATGAAGAAATTCCATCAAATGTTTAAAAATCATCCAGCACTAATTTTATACAATATCTTCCCAAAAATAAAAATGGAGGAAATACTCCCCAATTCATTTTATGAGGTTGGTATAACCCTAATACCAAATTAGACAAAGACACTACAAAAGAAGAAAACATTAGAAAAGTATCCCAATGCATAGCCATACATAAATCCTGAATAAACTGTTAGCAAATGGAAACCAGTCATATATAGAGCACAATACAACATGACAAAGTGGGGCTTATTCCAGGGATGCGCGGATGTTTCAATATTTGGAAGTCAGTTATGTAATAACCCACTATATTAACAGGTTAATATGATCATATCCATCAATGCAGAAAAAGAATTTCACAAATTTCAATAATTCATTTATGATAAAAACTAAGAAAAAGGAATAGAGGGAACTTCTTCAACTTGACAAGGAGCATCTACAAAAATACCTACTGCTAACATCATATTTAACAGTGAAAAAATCTGAATGCTTTCCTTTTATTTGTTCCTTATTTGACAGGATACAAAATAAGAATATCTGTTCTCATTTCTCTTACACAACATAGTACTGGAAGTTTCAGCCAGTTCAAGAAAGCAAAAAACTGGAAATAAGAGGCCTACAGATGGGAAGGGAAAAAAATAAAACTGGCCCTATCCACAGATGATATGATGTAAAGAAAATTTTAAGGAATCTACAAAATAAAACTTTCAGAAATAATAAGTGAGTTCAGCAAAGCCACATAATATAATGTATATACAAAAAAATCAATTATATTTTTATATACTAGCAATAAACATATGAACACTGAAATTAAAAATACTACCCACAAATGCAAAAAAATAGCTAAATGCAAATCTAAAAATAACATGTAACCAGAATTTGTATGCTGAAAACTACAATGTGCTGATGAGGGAAATTAAATGAGAGCTATCTAAATAAAGGGAGAGACATACTGTGTTCATAAATTGGAAGAATCAACATAGTACAGAAATCAATTCCTAGCAAAATCTCGGCAAGATTGTCTAGATGTAGCCAAGATTAATTTAAAATTTATTTGGAAAGGTAAAAGAACTAAAATAGCTAAAACAATTTTGAAGAAAAAAAGAGAGTGAGAAGAAACAGTCTACTCAGTTTCAAGACTTGGTACATCTATAGTTACAGTAATCAAGACTGAGTAGTACTGGTGGAGGGAGAAACACACACATCAATGGAAAAGAAGAGAACCCAGAAATAGACCCACACAAATATGCCAAACTGATCCTTAGCAAAGATGCAAAGTTATTCAATAGAGGAAGAACAGCCTTTATAACAAATAGTGCTGGAGCAATTGGACATCCAAACGGGGTGAGGGGGGAGGGGGGAGGTTTACCTCAGACTAAGTCTCACACCTTATATAAACATTAACTGCAAATAAATCACAGACTTAAATGTAAAACCTAAAACTATAAAGTTTTAAAAAAATAGAAGAAAATCTTCAGGATAAAGGCCTAGGCAGAGTTCTTCGACCTGACACTAAAAGCATGATCCCATAAAATTAAAAACTGACTGGATGGGACTTAATCAAAATGAAAAACTTTCTCACTGTAAAAGATACAGTGGTTTTTTCAAACTACCAAAGGTTGGAAAGACAAACTATAGACTTGGAGAAAATAATTGCAAAACATATCTGACAAAGGCATACTACCTAGAATATAAAGAACTAGCAAAACTCAACAGTGAAAAAACAATTCAATTAGAAAATAGGCAAAAGACATGAAGAGAAATTTCACTGAAGAGAATATACAGATGGCAAATAAACCCCTGAAAAGATGTTCAATATCATTAGCCAGTGGGGAGATACAAAATGAAACCTCAGTGATTCATTACCACACACCTATTAGGATGGCTAAAATAAAAAAAAATACTAACAGAATCAAATGCTCATGAGGGTGAGAAAAAATCAGATCATTCATACATTGCTCAGAGAATATAAAGTGGTATAGCCACTCTGGAAAATAGTTTGGCAATCTCTTAAAAACAATAAAATAAATAAAATAATAAAAATGTATAAAAAATGCGGGAAAGCCAGGATGGCTCAATGGGTTAAGCGCTCACTTTGCAGCTCCAGGAACCAAGGATCGAATCCCGGCCCCGGCTCATGCGGACCCATATGCTGAACTGGGGAGTGCCCCCAGGTCAGTTCTCACTGGGGTGAGATCCCATCCCAGTTCCTGCCCTGTGCAGCCCCACGCCCGCCTGTGGAATGAAACTATGTGGAAAAACCAATGATGTGCAACTATGGAGACTGTTCTGGGCCTTCCCCCTTCTCTCTGTCTCTGTCTCTGTCTCTGTCTCTGTCTCTGTCTCTGTCTCTCTCTCTCTCTCTGTCAAAAACAATAAAAATAAATCTTTAAATTAATAAATGCAACCATTCCACCCAGCAATTGCAATCCTAAGCAGTTATCCCAAAGAAGTGATAGCATGGTCAGACAGAAACCTACACACAAATGTTTATGACAGTGTTATTTGTAATAGCCAAACACTGGAGGGGGGTGGGGGGGAACAGATGTCTTTTAATGAATGACTAGTTAAACTGTTGTATAGGTTATCATGAAACACTACTCAGCAGTAAAAGGGAATGAACTATGGATACATGCAAAACCTGGAAGGATATCTACAGAATTGGGCTCAATTGGAAAAAAAAAAATGATAATTCCATAGGCTACATGCTTTATAATTCCATTTATATAATATCCTTGAAATGACAAAATTACAGAAGTGGAGAACAGATTACTGGTTGTCAGGGTTAAAGTGGGGGTCGGGGGACAGGAGGGAAGTGGGTGTGGCTATAAAGGTCAACATGAGGGGTCCTTGTGGGAATAGGAATGTTCTGTATCTTGGCTATATCAATATCAATAACCTGGTTGTGACATCGTGCTATAGTTTTGCAAGATGTTACCATTGGGGAAACTGGATAAAGGTACATTGGATCTCTCTGCATTATTTCTTACAACTTCATGTGAATCTACAATTATGTCAAAATAAAAGGTTTAATTAAAAACAAAGTTGAGGGCAGAGAAGAGGCCAGCACCCAGGATGCCACCCAGCATCCCCAAAGGTCATTTGCAGGAGCCCCAGTTCGGGAGCCTGAGTGGCTCCTAGCATGAGCAGAAGGAGGAACGGAAGGGAGCAGCTGGATCATCCTCTCAGGAGACCCTCTTTCCAGGCACCTTGATGGCAAAGGAGATGCTCCATGACATCCCATTATGGGCATTGTCCTTTGCTGCCCACTTCAGCACCCCAACTCAACAGGAGGGAGGCATGAGGCCGAGCCCATGAGAGGGAGCTGTCAGAATCACCTAGTTTGGAGGGCAAGCTCCGGCCCAGGAATACACTGCCAAGATAGTGACCTTGAGGCAGGTTACTCTAGGAGGCACCTTCCAGCCCAGCCATAGACTCTGAATGTGCCACGTTAATAGGATGCCAAGCAAGTCTCTTGTCCAGCGTACATTCTGGGAAACTCTAGTTTTATAAGATATTCTAGGAAAAGGGATTCCACAGTCAGATTCATTTGGAAACCATTGAATTTTGCATGCCCTTATTGACAATTCATAGAGCATATTAGCATATTAAAGGCACTGGCAAGTCCTATCATAAAGACTCCGATGAATTTTGTTTAAGCCAACATTTCACAACATGATTGCCCAGAGAACTTTATTGCTGTGCAACTTCTTCCTTGATTAGGAGAAACACACTTTGAAAAATATTAAAATGATGATCTACTCTTAACTTCCAGTGGACTCAAGACCAAAAAGAATGGTCAGTGCTCTCTGCTTGAACACACGCAACAGTGAGGAGCTCACCACCTCACTAACCAGCCCATCTGCCAGTGGGCAGTACAGTGGGCATGGTTCAAAGAGCAGAGGCTCTGGAGATCACGTACCTGAATTTGGCTATGCTACAAGAAGTAGCTATGAGACCTTGGGCAAATCGTACAGGGGAAGCCAGGAGGGCTCAGTGGGTTAAGCGCTTACTTTGCAGCCTCGGGGTCCGAGCATTGACTTCCAGCCCTGGCCCACATGGACCCATATGCTGAACAGAGGTGTGCTTCCCATGGTGGAGGCCCCCAGTTAAGACTCTGGCTCGGTAGGACGTGCCTCCCTTGTGGGAGGCCCCTGGACCAGTTCCCGCTCTGCATGACCCCTGCCCATCCGTGTAGAATGAAACTATGTTGAAAACTGATGATGTACAACTATGGAGACAGCTCTGGGCCCTCCTTCTCCTCTCTCTCTCTCTCTCTCTCTCTGTCAAAAACAATAAAATAAATCTTTTTTAAAAATTGTATAAATGCTCTATTTTTTCATGTGCAAATGAACTAATAATGCCTGTTTTACACAGCACATATGAGGATTCGTTAATAATAACAATAATGATAATATCAACCTTTATTGACTCCTTAGTATGGATCAAGTACTGTGCGTAGTGGTCTCCACTTTAAGGGCAGACATTCCCAGGGCCACAGGAGGGAGCAGAGGCTCCAAGAACTCCCCAACCATTAGCACTGGTAACTAACCAGCTGAGCTGAAACCTAATCCCTGATTCATCGCATGCCAATAGTCTCAAACAGGGCAAATGTAAAGAACCCATCGTGCCCTGGATGCTCAGCAAACACTCCGTCCCTTTTCGCTTCTAACGTGCCTAAGCCCTGTTAAGAATGCAGTGCCTCTGTTCACAGTGGCCAGAACATGGAAACAACCAAAATGCCCTTCGGTAGATGACTGGATAAAGAAGATGTGGTACATTTACACAATGGAA